>PVIA01004044.1:0-149507 GCA_004024845.1 Tonatia bakeri
TGGTCACTCTCCACCTGTCCTCTAATGCAGTGTCTTTGACTATACCCTGCTTCTTTCTTTGTTTTGTTGTTTAGGTTCCTGTTAAAGGTGAGATCATGTGGTATTTATCTTTCACTGCCTGGCTTATTTCGCTTAGCATACTAACACAGTTTTTGAAAGCCAACTACATGTCAGACATTTAGTCCAATGTTAGGCATATAAATACTAGATCCTCAGATGCCTCTTATCCTATCCTCCCAGAATCCTAACTTAAGAATCTTACAATATTACAATTGATTAAATTTAGAGTCACAGTAGCTATATTTCTAAGGAAAGAAGGGGGTTATCCTTTCATCCTCTTCCTCCTGTCTGTCACTTTTCCTCTGCCTTCAACTTACAAAAGATCATATACTACTGTAATTTCAGGAGTGATTTTGAGGGTCTCCATAGAGATTATGCATTTCCTGGTCTCCATGGAGACACTAACCCATGGAATTATTTTCATCCCCAGGCCCTTTTTGTCTTTTATATTGACCAGGTGTGGCCTAAAGATGTGAATTGAGCTCTGACACATATTTGGGACCACAAAGGATAGTTCTATAACCCTGTATAAAGCCCCTCCATATATAGAGCCCTGTGTATTGGCTTCCCCTAAACCAGCTCATTGCCTCAACAGAACTGAGAATGCAGCCAAAAACAAGAATCCCAACAATCACTCTCTTCACTAATGAGTTGAAGAGATAAACACCCCCAAGTGCCACATTATAAAAAACCACTAGACAAGTAGCACATTAGCAATTTAAATGCATAGATTAATGAAAAAGACTTACATGGTGAACTTTAAAGAGGGAAATATGAGTAGCTTGGATAAGTAACAGAAGGCTTGACAAATTTCTACATGTGTTCAGCAGGTAAAGATGCAAAAGAAAATCAATATAAAGAAGCATGCCTAGTCATAGTTAGATCATGTGACAGCAAGGAAATGTATGCTACAGCTTTCAGGAAAGATCCAGCTACACTGTGGAATGGTGAAAAGACAATTTCATTCTGTGGGTGTAAGGCTCAGAGCACAAGCTGTCACAGCAACATCACTCTAAGTCAGTTCTGGTTGCACCTGCGTGGTTTTGTAATGGCTCAGGCTGCCATTACAAAGTATCATGGGTGGGGTGGCCTAAATATCAGAAATTTATTTCCTCACAGTTTTTGAGGCTAGAAGTCCAAGATCAAGGTATCAGTAGGGTTTGTTTCTTGTAAGGCTTCTTTCCTTGGCTTATCGTTGGCCATTTTCTTCCTGTGTCCTCACGTAGTCTTCTGTGTGTGTGTTCTGGTCTTGTATTTTAAGGACACTCACCATATTTGATAAAGGCTCACCCTAATGACTTTTACTTTAACTTAATTACCTCTCTAAAGACCCTATCTTCAAGTACAATCACATCCTGAGATACTGGGGCTTAAGACTTCAACATATGAACTGGGGAAAGGTAACATTCATGATTCAATCCATAACACACTCATTTTATTATACATTATATGTATACGTGTTTCTGATCAACCCCCTGTAACTGGTTCCTCCAGGCTGAGCTCCGTGAGCAAGAGCTTCCTTTGTCCTCTCCCAAAGCCTGTGGACCTTGCTACATACTTCACATTTCTGCTAAAAGGCATTGCTTCATATTTCCTTGGGTGTAGTCTCTAAACTTATCTCCCATAGAAACTAGAGCACTAATCTCCAATCACTGGGCAACTGAGTGCAGAAGCAGGAAATAGAATCAGGTGTTTGTTTGGTAAAATTTCTAATGATGAGAAATCATTTGGAATACATGAAAGAACTTGCCAGAAAAGAGTTCAGAATATTTAGCTGGGAGTACATAAAAAATAATAAATACTCATTTCATCCAAAAGTTTATGCTTTAATAAGGACTGTCTTTCTCTGTAGTGCCTCCTTCATCCATGAGTGTCATTGTACTTGGAGGTAAAATTTACCAGGAGGACTGGGGTCTGAGATTCCAACTAGGGGAGAGCAGTGGAGGCGGCTTTTAGATACACATTCCCAGTATGGAAGTTCCAGAGGCTCACACTAGAGAAGTTTAGACTGTATAGAAGAGGGCTCTAGAACAGGCTCACTAGAAAAATTCTCATTCACAATTTTGTTTGGCAAAGAGCCCATTAACACCATTTGTCCCCCTCTATACAGTGGCCCCTTGACCCTGCCAATCAGCTTATAAAGCCTTCAGTATACAAAGACTAATCGAGCTGTGTGTGGATTTCCCTCCCTTCAGGGGCAAGTTTGCTTTCTGAAGATATATCCAGAAAGGGCATAAATGAAATCATCCCCAGAAGGGTGATGTCATCCATCCTACAGTTTACAAAAATTGCAGCACCAGTTCTTAAAAGCCCTTGGCCCTACTTTCTGACAAGGAAGACAGTCATGGAAAATTAATTTTATTTCAAGGAGATCTAGGAAGTTATGTGCATAAAGATGGTTATGTAACCACACAAAGGTAAAATGTGCCTATGAGTTACAGGCATTGGTTCCTGAATGCACATAACCAAGTATTCTTGGAACTCTAATGAAAATACTGATGAAAACAGTACCCTTTCATCAAGGTTTCACCTGCAAAAAGCTAAGCATGTAGTCTCATACATTGATTTTCCAGCCAATTTATTTGGTTTCCTAAGAATTTGTGTTAGTGTTACCATCAGTCAGACCTCTTTGAGTAAAAGTGACAGAAACCTAGCTCAAACCTGCATAAGCACAAAAGGGAAATTTTGATTCAGTGACAGAATCCAAGGTTGGTTGAATCAGGCTTGGATAAATCCAGGAGGGAGGGTTCAATAATAAAATCAGAACTCGTATCTTTCTCTATGCCTCTCCTCTATGCTTCTCCTCTGCCAGCTCTGTGTGGCTTTATCCTCACATAGGTTTTCTGTGTGGTATCAAGAGTCACTCTATTTGGTCCCTGTAATCCTAGAGAAAAGAGAGTGACTTTCTCTTATCCAGTGTCCATATACCACATCTAGTGGAGGAACTCAAATTTGTTTATGTGCATTCTTCTGACCAGAGGACAAGAAGACACAGGGAGGAAACAGTCCAATTCACATAGCATGCAGTGTGGAAGAGGCAATTTCTCAATGGAGAGAAGACTGGCCCGATGCATTCTACCCCTTGGCTGCCCAGCACATGCATACACTTGTGCACCCACTCATTCTCTTTTGCCATATGTATAATTTCTTCTGTACCCTTCCCAACATAATACAGCCAACCTATGTGTATCTATTCATGTACTTATCTCTTCCCCAAAGCAAGTGGAGCCCAAGTGCCTTTTAGTTAGATCCTACTAATTCAGGGCTCTGGGTGATATGCATTGTTCTTTGTCAGGTCTGGATATGGCATTTCACAGGCCAGTAATCTATATCTAAATGGTAAGTATTAACATCCTTAATGTGTTTTATATATTATGGAAAAGAAAACTTTTGATAACCACCTTAAAAACTCACATGAAAAGGGGGGGAAAGGAAATAAGCAGGAAATAGTAATCTGTAATATGTAGTTGACTCTTTAACAATGTAAGAGTTGAGGTGCCAACTCCCTGTGTAGTTGAAAATTCACACATAACTTTTGACTTAACTACCAATAGCCTACAATTGACCAGAAGCTTCACCAATAACATAAACAGTTGATTAACACATATTTTGTATGTTATATATGTTATATATTATTTTCTTACAATAAAGTAAGCTAGAGAAAAGAAAATGAAAGAAAATACATTTTATAATATTTATTGAAAAAAATCTGCATATAAGTGGATCTGCACAGTTCAAACTCGACTTTTCCAAGGATCAACTGAGCATCTTCCTGGAAAATAAGGCATTAGGAGGAGTTCCTGGGTCAGCCACTGGTGCCACACTTGGCTCTGTTCTTTGGAAGATTCTACCTTTTCCATAGTCCTCCATGGCCACATTCAAGAGGAGCCTGTGTGGGCTGGTCCTTCTGGAGGCTGCACCACTTTACTAGCCCAGCTCTGTTGGAGAGGATTTAGGGTTCTGGGGATTGTCTTAGCACAGAGGTACCAAACTTTTTCCTTCACAACCTTCTTAGTATCTTAATAATTTTTTCATAGCACCTCTGAGCCAGAGGAAATATCTGTCTAATTAACTGAAAAGCTAGGTACAAACAGCTTGACTATTTCTGTCTTAATAGCTTAGTAGCCATTTGAAGAAATAATGCTGCAAATTAAAATAATATTTTAATTTCACTCTTAAATAATCAAAATTACTTGCTAAGGGACTTGTGTTCCTGTTGGACACAGCACAACTTCTCAAACCTTAAAGTCAGATTGGACACCGCCACCTTCAGTTCTTGTTACATGTTGATTTTTGTGGTATTTATCATAGCAACTGCGATATATGTAAAAACAACTACTTTGCAGACATATCACTTCATCAAAAAGAATGTTAAAACTGTAAAATACCTGTCAGTGTGGTATCTAATAGACATTTAGCACTTCTGTGTTTCCTAAAAAATTTAAAATATCCCATGGTACCTTTGCAAATTCTCCGCAGTACTCAGAGTGCCTTGGGGTAGAGTTTGGGAACCATGTATATGAGATTAAATAGTCAGTAAATTGCTCTGGTGACATAACTACGTTGAAAACTAAGTAGGAGACCAAAGTCATCAACCTATTGAGTTAGGGTCCTTGAACCTGAACCTTTTTATCCTGTTAAGTATTGGGCTGTGGCACTCCAATATGGCAGATATCCATGCCGAGGACAGTGCCAAGGCATCCAGAGCTCTAGGCCAGTGACTTCTGCTGGGGAGCACCCTCTTTTGTTTAGACCAGTATGTGTAGATGTGGATGTCATAACTTTTTATCCCTTATACCTATTGAGTCCAAAGTCTACAAATGATCCAGGTCCTGAAGCATGACGGGTAACAAATGATTCAGTCAACTTCACCAAGGATCATTCAAGTCAGGGATCACCAGCTCTCTAGATACAGTGACTCCTACTGTACTCCATTCAGTCTTGTCCATGCCAGCTACCCAATTTTTCCCTTGTACCTTCCATTCCTGGCTCCAGTTTTCCTACTTGTCTGGACTTGTTTGGTTTCATATGACAGAAATCTAGTTAAAATTAGCTTAAGGAGAAAGAGTAATTTATTGTTTTGTATAGCTGTGGACTATAGTATTTATAAGTAAGTCTCAGTCAAGTTCAAAGAGAAAAATTGTAAGAGGTGCAACTACCTCTGACAACTCGATTTCGAGAGCCAAAGAAAGTAACCAGGACTCTGTGTGTCTTGATATTTTGGCTCATTGGCCTCTATCTGAATTACCTGTCAGATAGGCTCTTGCCATAGGAGAAAAGGATGGTTATATCAGCCTCACAGACTGAGAGCCTGTGATTTAAAAAGAACATCTGTCCTAATAGCTCTACCGTAAGTTGCAGGGAGTATTCCAATTGGCTGGAGTAGTGAGAGAGGCAGAATCATCCCATCAAAATCAAGGAACAGAGGACAGTTTCTTAGAGGATAGAGGTTGGGGTACAGAGCAGACAAGAACCCTATATACACCATAGGGGGAGAGTTGGACTTTCATTTCCTATAGCTGCTTAATCTGGCAATGGGGAAATCTTTCTTATTCAGGATCTTCTTATAGAGTTCTGAGGATCAGGGTTTGGCAAACTCTCTGTAAAGGGCTGAAGAGTCTATATTTTAGGCTTACTGGATTGTGTGATTTTCACTGTTGCCAGGAAAACAGTAACAGCCAATGCATGCAAATGAGCACAGGTGTTCCAAGGAACACGGTTTATAAACACAGCTGGCAGGCCAGATCTATACCCAGGGTGTTCTTTGTTGAATCTTGATCTAGATGAGTGACACTGGTAAGTTGGGTGAGGTATCAGACCATTGAATAGAGTTTAAACAGGAAAAGTTTATGGAAGTACATGGAGGAGGAAAAAGAAACTATTAGCATACTACATGGATATGTAGAGTTGACAGGAAGAGACAAAGGAGTTACGCTAACTCGGTACTGTAATTAAGTGTCCATACTACATAATTGCAGTTAAAGATAAAGGCAGGGTCCAAATTACAAATGTAAGTGGTGAGAACATGAGGAGGGAAATTTCCATACCGAGGATTCAGGCCTTCCAGGAACATTACCTGTGCACCTTCATAATGAAAAGGGCGCCATGGAAGAATACCTATGAACAATCATGAGCTCCTTAAGATCGGAATTTAAGTTTAAATATTTTTTTCTTATGATTCTAAAGGTGTTCCTGGTGTATAGATACAGAAGAAACCTACAGTAAATGTTTGCTTATTTGTGTCAGACACAGGCAAGTTTGAAAATTAAAATTCTACTATTTACAAAGTGCTTAAAAACATAGGGCAACTGACACTTGTACATTACTTGTGGAAGTGTAAATTGATGTGATTTTTCTAGAGGATCTTAATATAACAAAAACATTTATATTGTTTAATATTACATTTTTATTTCAAGATACTTAGGGAATACTTACAACTACTTAGGAGAGTATATATGAAGATGAGTATTATATTGCTATTTGTAACAGAGGAAAAGATAGTAGAATTATCAAATTATAAAGCTTTGGCCAAAAAATTATGATTCACTCATAGAAGGTATACATTTTATGTAGCAGCTTAAAATTATTGTGTAAATCAGTATTGACAAACTTATTAAAGATATTCATAGTTCACATGAGGATGTGTAAGGAAACTAAGTTATAGGAATATATGTATATTATAATATTATTCCTTAGAGTATATGAAGAATTCTGCTTCTGGCAATGGCTGACTAAGTTATTTCAGAACACTTCTGCCATTGAGAATGACTAGAGGCTTCCTGTCAAGATGGCAGATATGGCTCACCTCTTTGCACAACCATATCAAAATTACAACTAAAATATAGAACAACCATCACTAAGAAACATCAGAAATCAAGCTGAATGGAAGTCTGTCCACTATGGACTTAAAGAATCCACAACCATCTAGACTGGTAGAAGGGCACAGATGTAGAACAGGCTGGTATCTCACTAGTGTGGTGCATAAAAATTCGGGAGGGATATCTTGGGAGCAAAGAGTCCCAGCCCCACAACCAGCCCCCCAGCCCAGGATTCTAGTGCCAGGAAGACAAGTCCCCACAACTTCTGGCTGCAAAAACCAGTGGGCATTGAGTTGGTGAAAGAAACTGCTGGAGCCACAAGCACTTCCTCTTAAAGAACTCACACATGGACTCACCTACTCAGACACACTCCCTCTGAGCTACAGCACTGGGGTGGCAGCTTGAAGGGTACCAGGGGCATACTGGGAGAGGCTGAAGTGTCTGTCATCTGGATGAGCAGAGGCCATTGTCCCTTTTCTGAGTGCTTCCCCCTCACCCCCCAAAAGTCATGGAACTAGCAGGCTGGTGCCATATTTGAGACTCCATCAACCTGGCTAACAGTGTTTGAACCACCTTGGAGATCCCCAGAGACTCCGCCCTAACCAATTATGGGCCCACCCAAGCTGCTTTTCCATATGAGTGGTTGGTCTTGATTCATGCTTCACAGCTTCCTAAAACCTATCAAACAAGCAACAGCTGGCCTCAGTGACCCAAGCACCAGGCACTAGCAACCGCCAGGTTACATTCATAACTGGCTTTGTCTGGGAATCTCTAAGCCCAGCAAGAGTAGCAGCCATCTCAGATGGCTGCTAAAGAACTAAAGCATTATAGTTCAGGCAGAGTAGCCTGGGCAAAACATAGGTAGGAGCTGACCTTGGCCTGCCCCAACCAGGAAACCCCAGAGCCAGTGCACCCAGTGGATAGCTACAGACCACATCAGAGCAACACCTCCCTCTCCCTACATAGTTGATCCTCCATGGAGTGTGGAGCTTGGTGGTGAGTGGTCATAGCCAGTCCATGCAGCTGACTGGCCTTGAATAAATCCCTCCCATTGATCTGTCAACAGCAACCGAGGCTCAACTACAAGAGGAGGCTGTACCCAGCCCACACAAAGTACACACCTTGAGTACCCAGCTTGGGTGATAGGAGAGGCTGAGCCACTGGACCCTACAGGACATCTACTACATTAGGGCACACTACCAAGACAGAGCCAAAGCAGCTGTACCTAATACATAGAAACAAACACAGGGAGGCTGCCAAGATGAGGAGACAAAGAAACATGGTCCAAATGAAGGAACAGACCCAAATCCAGAAAAAGAGCTAAACAAAATGGACATAAGCAATCTACCAGATGCAGGGTTCAAAACACTGGTTATGAGGATGCTCAAGGAACTTAGTGAGGACCTCAGCAGCATAATAAAGATCCAGTCAGAAGTGAAGGATTCATTAATTGAAATAACAATTTACAGGGAAACAACAGTAGAGTATGTGAAGCCAAGAATTAAATTAATGATCTGGAACATGAGGAAGCAAATAAAACACCCAATCAGAACAACAAGAACAAAAAAGAATCCAAAGAAATGAGGGTAATATAAGCAGCCTCTGGGACAACTTCAAGAGGTCCAACATTTGCATCATATGAGTAGCAGGAGGAAAAAGAAAGAGCAAGAAGTTGGAAACCTATTAGTAAAAGTAATGAAGGAAAACTTCCCTAATTTAGCAAAGGAAATAGACATACAAGTCCAGGAAGCACAGAGAGTCCCAGTCAAGTTGGACCCAAAGAGGAACATACCAAGACACATCATAATTAAAATGGCAAAGGTGAAAGATAAAGAGAATCTTACAAGCAGCAAGAGAAAAACAGAGAGTTATCTATAAAAGAGTTCCAAAAAGCCTGTCAACTGATTTCTGAAAAGAAACTTTGCAGGCAAGAAGGGACTGGAAAGAAGTATCCAAAGTACTGAAAAGCAAGGACCTATAACCAAGATTACTCTATCCAGCAAAGCTATTATTTAGAATGAAAGGGCAGATAAAGTGTTTCCCAGATAAGGTAAAGCTAAAGGAATTCATCATCACCAAACCATTATTATATGAAATGTTAAAAAACTCATTTAAGAAAAAGAAGAAGATCAAAACTGTGAACCTTAAAATGACAATAAAGTCACAACTGTCAACAACTGAATCTAAAAAATAAAAACAAAAATAAACTAAGCAATCAACTAGAACAGGAACAGAATAATAGATATGGAGATCATTTGGAGGGTTATCAACTGGGAGGGGAAGCGGGGGAAAGGGAGAAATGGTGACAGGATCAAGAAGCACAATGGTAGTTACAAAATAGACAGGAGGAGGCTAAGAATAGTAACGAAAAGGAGAATCCAAAGAACTTACATGCATGTCCCATGGACATGAACTAAGGGGGCAGGGGCAGGGTGCAGAAATGCTGGAGGGAGGAGTGTATCGGGTGGAGGGGGCAAAGGAAAAAAATTGGGACAACTGTAACAGCATAATCAATAAAATATAAAAAGATACTTAAAAAAGAATGACTAGAAAAGCTAGACAAATTAATTAATAGACAAATCAATCAAGACAAAAAAAATAGTGTGTCAGAAGTCAACAGAGAACTAGTAAGGCAATTTGTAGAGCCAAGAACCAGAAGAAAGGAAAGCCAAGAGAGCTGAATGTGGCATTTGGGGCTGCTTTTTTTTCTTGAGGCAATTACTAATTTGAAAGAGACAACTGAATAGTGAAAAAAATAAAACAGAAGTTCAGCAATTTTACAGGGCCTGGTCGGCAAAGTTTAGATTTCAGTGCCCTCTAGGAAAGACAAGTTCTGGCAAACAACCTAGGCTTTTGATCCGGACTACAAAGTGCTACATCCTAAGAGTAAGGGTCAATCAGAAATAGACCAATTCTTACAAGAAATGAAGTCTATCTTCAAATCAGCTCTATAAGTTAGAAATTAAGGTTGTATATCCCAGCCTTACTCTACAGCAGAAATAAACATGAATTTTTTCAGGAAGAAGATGCCATCACCTAGAGTCTCAAATTACCCCTACATTTTTTCATAAACAATATATGACACTCAATAAAAAATAACCCAGCATAGTGAAATAGAACTTACAAAATAAAACTAGGCATATAAGAAAGCAAGACTTGACAGAAAGCCAAGAGAAGAAATATATAATACAGACAGACTCATAGGACATATTGAAGTGACGAGAATGGCCATTAAAATAAATATGACATATATTCAAGAATTTAAATGACGAGATGGAGAATTTTAACAGAAAACTGGAAACTATAAAAAAGAATCAAAAACAAACAAGCAGCAAAATATAACCAGATACATTGAAATAAAGAACAAACTGACAGTAAGCAGAGGGGAGTGGGGAGAGGATAACAGGGGTGGGAGAGGAAGGGTCACCAAGGAACATGTATAAAGGACACATGGACAAAACCACAGAGGGGTAGGATAGAGGGTGGCAGGTGGGGGTGAGTGGGTCAGGGCGGAGTGGTGGTGGGGAAATAGAGACAACTATACTTGAACAACAACAACAAAAGAAACAAAAGAATCAAATGAAAATTCTAGGCACAAAAATATAATTTTAATTAAAAAATGGTGGTTTTAACAGCTGATTGGATACAGCTGAAGAGAGATTTAATAAACAGAGAGACAGTGTGTGGGGGTAAGTGTGTGTGTACACACAGAAGCTCAAAACAGTGTTGAGTAAAAGAAGGCGGACATAAGTGAATGTTGTACATGTGGAGTGCTGGATGGTGCCACTTATATAATGTTTAAAAACAGACAAAACTAATCTCTTGTGTTAGACATCCTGAATGGTTAGATTTGGGGAGATAAAGGCAATAATGATTAGATGTCAGAATGAGGGGGTCTAGATCTTGTTCATTAAGCTGTCTGTGACTTGTATACTTCTTTCTGTATATGTTATACATAATAAAATGTTAAAATATATGTGAATACATGCAAATATGAAAGACTATTAAAAGAGGTTATATTTGAGCATTATAGACAATTTTAAAAATTTTAATTTTTCTTTAATGATCATAGCTTCCTTGTTAAAAAAGGAAATAAAAGAGAGGGAAAAAAAGAAAAAAGATGACTAGTTTATATTTATTATAATTCTGATCATAGAATAAAAGAAAATGGGATTTATATTTGACTTAAGAAAGGATATACTGGCACTAAAACTTGTTAAACAGAGAAAATTATGGGTTCTTCTTTAATGGTGGTCTTTTAAAATAGAATAAATGTTAAGTGTGGTCTTCCTTGAAAGCATGACTGTAGACCAGAATACCTCTTAAGATTAATTTTACATCTATGTTCCTATAGTTTTCAGTATGTGGGAGATATACTGAAGGAACTACCTTCATAGTGAGTTTATCTTTCAGGTAGTGAGCTAGTGACTGGGAATAATAATATGTAATCCTATTTTTAGGTCCTCACAGTCTATGAAGATCATATAATTACAGATGAAATGTGATAGAATAAATGCCATCCATTCATTCATAACAATTATGAACTGTATAAGCATGAGTCAGACTCTAATTGGACTGAAATATTGCAGTAAACAACAAAATCCATTGTTTCATGGAGTATATATTCTACTCCATAACAAACACATATATATTTATATAACACATCAAGTGGTGATAAGTGCAATGAATTTTAAAAGGCGGAGTAAAGATAAAGAATAATGGTGGGATGGTTGTACTGATTGACCTATTTTGGGTAAGATAGACAAGAAAGGCCTCTATGATTGAGGACATTGGAACAGACACCTGAATGAAGTGGGGGACTGAGTGATTCATGTGGTTTTCCACACTTGAGCAATCCAGAAAGAAGCAGTGTGTTTGGATCATCTCAGAAGTTGCAACAAGGTCAGTGTGGCTGGAGCAGTATGAGCAGGCAAGAGAGAATGGTAAAAGATCAGGTAACTTGGAACAGACCACATAGGGATTTACAGTCCATGATGGGGACTTAACACTTTATCTTTGTGCAGTGGAAAATTACTGAGGAGTTTGGAATAGAGGCACGATATGATCTGACTTAAGTTTTAAATATCTGGCAGCTGAGTGGAAGCAGGACTGTTAGAAGGTTTTTGCTGTTCTCTGAGCAGGACATGATAGTAGTTTGGACCACTGCCACAGAGATATTATAGAAACTAGGGAAAGGGGAGGTAATTCTGGAGATAGTTTGAAGGCAAAGACAATAGGAGATGTGGAGTGTAAGAAAAATAAAGGAGTCAAGAATAACTCCAAAGATTCCGGTCTGAAAAACTAAGAGAGTTGAGAAGCAACATTTATTGAAATGGTGGTAGTCTTGAGAAGAGCAGTTTGGAAGTGCTACAAAGAGACTGTCCATAGCAGAATGGACTTACCATTTTGATACAAAGGAGACAGCAACTAAGAAGACTTAGGCAAGTAACCCTTCAGAATGGATGAAAAGAACCATTCCTGCCTTTTGATAGTGACTTTGCAAATTTTGCAAATCTCAGAGAGTTTGTAATGCTAGTAATTTTTTAAATTTCTTTTTCTTTTTCCATTGTATTTTTTCATCATCATTTATCCCCCTTGTGCCCCCTTCACTCACTACACTGTTGTCCATGTCCATGGATCCTTTCTCCTTTTTCCTCAATTCCTTCCACCCTTAAACCTCTCCCATCCTTTAGCTGTCATCCTGCTCTCTATGAGTCTGGCTCTGTTTTGCTTATTAGTTCAGCTTGTTCATTATATTCCACATATGAGTGAAATCAAATGGTATTTGTCTTTCTCTGACTGGCTTATTTCACTTAGTATAATGTTGTCCAGGTCCATCCATATTGTTGCAAAGGGTCCAATTTTCTTCTTCTTTACAGCTGAGTAGTACTCCATTGGGTAAATGGCCCATAATTGTTTTATCCACTCATTTATTGATGGACACTTGAGCTGCACTCATATCTTGGTGATTGTAAATAATGCTGCAACGGTGTGCTTGTGTTCTTTTGAATTAGTGTTTTGGGTTCCTTTGGATATATTCCCAGAAGTGGAATCACTGGGTCAAAAGGCAGATCCATTTTTAATGTTCTGAGGTATCTCCATAGTGCTTTCCACAGTGGCTGCATTCCCACCAATAGTGCAAAATGGTCCTCCTTTCTCCACATCCTTGGAAGCACTTGCTTATTGATTTGTTTATGATGGCCATTCTGACAGATGTTAAAATGATATTCATTGTGGTTTTAATTTGCATTTATTTGATGATTAATGACATTGAGCATCTTCTTATGTCTGTTGGCCATCTGTATGTCCTCTTTGGAGAACTATCTATTCAGGTCCTTTGCCCATTTTTCAATTGGGTTGTTTGTTTGTCTGTTTTTTGGTGTTGATATTGTAAGTTCTTTATAAATTTTGGATATTAACCCCTTATTAGCTGTATCAGCAATTATTTTGTTTGATTCTGTGGGTTGTTCTTTTATTTTGTTGAGGTTTTCCTTTGCCAATAATTTTAAAACAACAATTTGCTGTTAGTTTTGCTCAAATTGATCATTTTTTAAATTGTCTTAATAGGACTTCCAGCCAAGATGGAGGCGTAGGTAGACACACTGTGCCTCCTTGAACAACCTGAATAAGAACTACAACAATTTAGAAACAAAATAACAACCAGAACTGACAGAATATTGAACTGTATGGAAGTTGAACAACCAAAGAGTTAAAATAGACATATTCATACAGACCAGTAGGGAGGGCAGTGTCCAGCAGCTGGGCTGAGAGGGGTCTCAGGACAAAAAGTGATGGCACCAGGCATGTATGGCATCCCAAGCGTGCAAGATGGCAGAGGGCGGACCCTGGGCCTGCATGCGGTGACTGGCAGACCCCAGGCGTGGGGTGGTAACAGGCAGACCCAGTGAAGTGGCAATTGTGAAGCGAGGCACTATGCGCAAGGCACCTGGCCGACCTGGCAGTCCCACATTCGCATGTAGATAAACCAGGCAAAACTGGGGAGCAAGACAGACTGCGCAACCCAGGGTCCTAATGCCAGCACCTCAGGGTGCTGATTGAAAACCCCTGTGGGTGTTGAGGTGCTGAGAGAGATTCTCAGCCTCACAGGAGAGTTTGTTGGAGAGACCCACAGGGTCCTAGAATGTGCACAAGCCCACTCACATGGGAATTAGCAGAAGAAAGGCCCAGTTTGCTTGGGGGAAGCAGTGGAAGGGACTGAAATCCAACAGAGAGCAGAGCAAGCACCATTACTCCCCCTGGGGCCCCACCCCCACATACAGCATCACAACCTAGCAACTGGGTTGCCCTGCCCTGGTGAACACCTAAGGTTCCACCCCTCACTATGTAACAGGCACAACAAAACAAAACAAAACAAAACAAAAAGGCCCAAACAGAAGAACAGATCAAAGCTCCACAGCAAATATAACTAACTGACGAAGAGACAGCCAACCTATCAGATGCGCAGTTCAAAGTACTGGTGATTAGAATGCTCACAGAATTGGTTGAATTTGGTTGCAAATTAGATGAAAAACTGAAGGCTACAATAAGTGAAATGAAACAAAATGCACAGGGAACCAATAGTGATGGGAAGGAAACTGGGTCTCAGATCAATGGAGTGGACCAGAGGAAGAAAGAAATAATCAAACAGAAAAGAATGAAGAAACAAGAATTCAAAAAAATGAGAAGAGGCTTAGGAACCTCCAGGATATCTTTAAACATTCCAACATCTGAATTATAGGGGTACCAGAAGGGGAAGAGGAAGAGCAACAAGTAGAAAACTTATTTGAACAAATAATAAAGGAGAACTTCCCCAATCTGGCAAAGGAAATAGACTCCTACGAAGTCCAGGAAGCTCAAACAGTCCCAAAGAAGTTGGACCCAAGGAGGAACACACCAAGGCACATCATAATTACATTACCCAAGATAAAAATGAAAGAGATAATTCTAGAAGCAGCAAGAGATAAGGAGACAATTACCTATAAAGGAGTTCCTATTGAGCTATCAGCTGATTTCTCAAAAGAGACCTTGCAGGCAAGAAGGGGCTGGAAAGAAGTATTCCAAGTCATGAAAGGCAAGGACCTACATCCCAGATTGCTCTATCCAGCAAAGCTTTCATTTAGAATGGAAGGGCAGATAAAGTGCCTCTCACATAAGATCAAGTTGAAAGAGTTCATTATCACCAAGACTTTATTTTATGAAATGTTAAAGGGACTTAGCTGAGAAAAAGAAGATAAAACACATGTATAGTAAAATGACAACAAACTCACAATTATTAACAACCACACCTAAAACAAAAGCAAAAACCAAAACAAACTAAGCAAACAACTAGAACAGGAACAGAACCACTGAAATGGACATCACATGGAGGGTTAGCAACAGAGGAGTGGGAGGAGGAGAGAGTGGGGAAAGGTACAGAGAATAAGTAGCATAGATGGTAGGTAGAAAACAGACAGAGGGAGGGCAAGAATAGTATGGGAAATGTAGAAGCTGAAGAACTTATGACGCATGCAAAAAAAAAAAAGGACTTATGACACATGCACATTAACTAAAAGAGGGGAATGTGGGTTGGAGGGGGTATGCAGGGTGGAGGGGAATAAAGGGGGAATGGGATAACTGTAATAGCATAATCAATAAAATATATTTAAAAATTGTCTTAATAGGATCATAATTAACATCAAAACATAATATTTACTCCTGGAAACCATTTTAACTCCTGCACATTCTTTATACTGACTTCAAGAATGGTCCTTTCTGGGAAGCTTTTCTTTGCTTATCAGGATTATGTGCTTCTCCTGTAGATGTCCATAGAACTCCAAGGATTATTTTACCATATTTCTTTATTTAATACATTGCATTATCATCACCTATTTTTCTGCCAGGTCAAATTATCTTTGGATAGGACAGGATCAATTATCTTTGACTACCCAATAGAAGATTCAGAACTTGACACTTAATGTAAAAAATGTAGGAAAGGAAGAGAAGGAATATGAAAAAAAGTCTAGAGAATGTATTGTCTATCCATTTCCTGGAAATTATTTTATTGCAACAGACCCACCTGGCTCAAGTTCACTCTTGATCAATTGGGCCAAGTGAGATGTAGGTATATTTCAGAAATGTTGTTCATTGAGACTGAAGTGAAAAATTATAACATAATGACTTCTGGAAGCATCTTAACATCTTCCCTGTGTTGGAGCTGTATTAAGCTGAATTATGGACTAGAGCTGCTCAACAGGACTCTCTAATAAAGGAAATGTTCTATATCTGTGCTGCCTAACAGTACCCGCAAGCTACATATAGCTACTGATCACTTGAAATGTGGCTAGTGTGACTAAGGAACTGAATTTATAATTTAATTTAATTTAATTTAATTTAATTTAATGAATTTAAATTTAAATAGCCACATGTGGCTATTGACTACTGTTTAGATAGTGAAGGTTCTTAATATTGGAAGTCATTTTTTCTAATTTCCTCACTTTACAGGTGAAGAAACTCAGCCTTAAAAAAGCAATGTTATTTGCCCAACTTCCTAATTCCTTGTACTGAAACATGTTTCTGGTTTTGTCACTAGTCTTTCCCAATATGGTCTTTATGTTGAAATCTACTTCTTCTGTAGAAGATTTAAATATATAGATAGCAGACCAAATGCAACCCTTACAGATCAACAGCAGTAATAAACAACTTTAAAGGGAAGAAAACACTTTAAGTGCTACTGTATTTAGAAAAATGTGATTTTTCTCAATAAAGAATCTTTAAAAATTATTATGATTATAATAAATTACATACCATGGTTTATTTGTTGAAACTCAGAATTAGCTGTACATAACATTACTCCAGTTATAAAATGAGTAACTGAACAAAAACCCTCGTATCTGAGGCTTTACCACATCTACCTCCAAAAGCACCTTCACATTCTGTACAAATATTCTTTGGTGGACAAAACGTTGGAGTTATGTATATAGGTGATGGTGGTTGGGCAAGAATAGCGGAGGGCTGGCAGAAGGTTGAGAATTGTCTCTCTTCTCCTGTAATAATAAACACAATTTTCATGAACCTAAACCAACTGTGTGCCAGGCCGTAATAGGGGTGTTTAATCTGCGGCCCAAGATTGCTATGAATGCGACCCAACACAAAATCGTAAATTCACTTAAAATGTTTTTTGCTTATCAGTTTTCATTAGTGTTTGTATATTTCATGTGTGGCTGAAGACCACTTTTCTTCTTCCACTGTGGCCCAGAGATTCCAAAAGTTTGAACACTCCTGGAAACCAAGCTCTATTTCTCCCATCCAAGTGCTAAGCAGGCCCAACCCTGCTTAGCTTCCACGATCAGACGAGATCAGGCATGTTCAGGGTGGTATGGCCATAGACCAAACTCTGTATCTCTTTAGACTTTTCATGCATGTTCGCCTGGCAAACCTCCAACCTTAGATATCTACCTTCTCTCTCTTGCAACTGGGAAGCTGAGCTACTGGGGTAAATCTCACTTGCTGGGCAAACTAGTGACAGATATAAGATCACCAGTCTCAAATCATCACCTCCGCTACTCTAAGGTTTGTCTTCCCACTCCCCTCACAGTGGAGCCCCCCACCTCTGCTATGCCACTCTTCTAGATGACTTCCTCTCCAGCTTTGCTGAGAATAGAAGCCATCAGATGAAAACCCTCTCAGTAGACACTTTATGTCTACAAACTTATAGACATTGGCCCCGATTATCTCTTCCTATTACCATCGGAGACATGACCTTCCCCACTTCTAAGCCCATTTCCTCCACTCTTCTCTCTTTTCAATGACTTTAAGCTCTTTCTTGTTCTCTGTCACTTCTGCATCTTGTCTCTTTCTTTACTCAGTCTTTTCCATCAGCATTTAAATATCCTCATGTCTATTCTATTTGAAAAGATACAAAAACAACCTTCCCTCCATACTGCATACTCCCCATCTACCATCCCAGTCATTTCTTTCCCTCCACAAACAAACTTCTTGAAAATGTGTTTAATTTTTTTTACTTTATCCTCCCATCTCTGATCCCTCCAATCTGGTATACACCCACCACTCCACAGAAACTGTGCTAAATTCACCAATGACCTAGATGGGTAATCTCATGGGCTATTTGCAGTCTTTTATCCTTTTACTCGGCATCCGGCATGGTTGACTGTGTCTCCTTCTTGAAGCACCTCTTCTGTTGGTACCTGCATCACACATTCTCCCGGTTTCCTTTTATCTTTTGGGCTTCTCTTTCTTAGGGTCCCCAGTGTATTCAACCTATTTTATTCGATTTTTAAATACTGGAAGCTATTTTTTTTTAATTAAAGATTTTATTTATTTATTTTTAGACAGAGGGAAAGGGAGGAAGAAAGAGAGGGGGAGAAACATCAATGTGTAGTTGCCTCTTGCACGTCCCCTACTAGGAACCTGGCCCATAACCCAGGCATGTGCCCTCATTGGGAATTGAACTGGCAATCCTTTGGTTCTGAGGCTGGTGATCAATTCACTGAGCCATACCAGCCAGGGCAATATACTGGAAGGTGTTAAGGCCCAGTTCCATGCTTCTCATCATCTCACTCTGCTTTGCTCTCTTGCATCTATTATGCCAGTTAGTTATCCTGATGACTCCTATACTTCTAGTCCTCTCTTGTGAGTTCAAGACTTTTAAATCCAACTATCTACCTACCATCTACATTTGGATATTTCCAAAGGTCAAGATCTCCCCTGACAAACTTGTTTCTCCTACTGTGTTCTTAACATTGACTAATCAGACTATACAAATTCACTCACTCAAAAACATGGGGCTCATCCTTGGTCCTTGCATCTACTTCTCCTTTTTGATAAATTAATTCTATTATCCTATCTTCTACATGGCTCTGAAATCCATCCATTTCCTCCATCTGTGCCATTACTGCCCTATGCTAACCCTTGCTATTTGAGGATGGTCCATAACCAGGAGTATCATATTCACCTCAGAACTTGTTGGAAACACAGTGTCATAGGCCCCACCCCAGACCTACTGAATGAAAATGAACATTTAGTAAGAACCCCAGGTAATTTGTGTGCACATAAAAGCCTGTAACTTCCCCACCTGATCTCCCTGCTTCTATCTTTTCCCCTTTAAAAGATTTTCCACACAGCAAACCAAATCATGTCACTCACATACTAAAAGCCTTTCAATAGACTCCCATTTTCTTAGAATAAAGTATATTCTATATACTTTTCCTATTGCATGCTATGATTCAAGATACTGTTGTCCTTTGTCTTCACTTTTATTGTATTTCTTCTAAGACAAATATTAGATAGCTTTAATCTTTAGAAAGTAACTTCAATAAATGTTTTTAGCTAATTATGTTTTTTGTATGAATGTTATGTTTGCATTGCAAATGGGACTATTTCTCATTTCCTAGTTAGTTAATTTATATAATAGATGTACATAAAAGGCCCTCAAGTATTAAAGAAGTAGCTTTCTTTGCAAAATGCCATGAATTATGCTCTGAAAGCCAGAGATAAATCCCACTGGGTAAACAGGATTAAAATTTGAATGTTGTAGCCCTGGCTGGCGTAGCTCAGTGGATTGAGCATGGGCTTCGAACCAAAGCATCACAGGTTTGATTCCTAGTCAGGGCACATGCCTGGGTTGCAGGCCACAGCCATCAGCAACCACACATTGATGTTTCTCTCTCTCTCTTTCTCTCTTCCTTCCCTCTCTAAAATAAATAAAATAAAAATCTTAAAAAAATTTAAAAAAATTAAAAAAAATTTGAATGTTGTAGGCATGGAAAATAAAACTCTTATTAGTTTTATTTACTTTTTATGAGGGAAGCAGTATCCTGGGCATGAGGTCCACTTCTTTGAAAGAACATCATCTAATTTATCCAAATATATTAAAAACAGGTTCAGTGCTCTGTTTCAATTCTTGTGTCAAATGCCACTGTAGAGAAAGTTTTTGTTATCATGGTAACCTATGAACCTCTGAAAAGAAAAGCAGTCATAAAATTCAATTAAACATATCCCTTTTATTTGTTCAAATATAAAAGAGAAATTAGAATAGAAATATTTCACAAGGCAATCCAAAATATAAGATGCAAAGTAGATTCTCCTCAAAAGCTCGCTATACCTTATAATTTGCAGTGGGGAATGAGGTACTGTTGATAAACTTTAAGTTGTCTGGAATGTTGGCTGAAGTCATCTGGCAGCCCTGATTTCAGGTAGGGGAGCTCAAGATACTTCCAGGAAAACTAAGGGACTCCTTTAGAATATTTCTGATTCATCTGAAGTGCTGGATGACAACCATTGGTGGTGTCACAGGGTGAGTCACAGGGTGACCCAAAAGCAAAAGCAGGATTTCCTAAGGAAGCTTTCAGGAGAGATGACAGTGAGGCTTCTGCAAACCAGGGACAAAAGAACCTGACGCTTGGAGATGAGCTTGAAAGGACCATACTTGGAGGAGTATCAAAAAAAACCTAAAGCAACTAAATGAAAGAAGCCAGTTACACAGGAACATATATTGTATGATTCCATTTGTATGAAACATTCAGAAAAAGCAAGACCATAGAGATAGAAAGTAGATTATTGGTTGCTTAGGGCTGGAGGAGAAGGATGGAGAGATAGCAGGTCAAAGGCTAAGAGCACAGGGATTCTTTTTGGCATAATGAAAATATTCTAAAATTGTAGTAATGATTGCAGAACTGTAAATACAGTGAAAAGTACTTAATTGTACACTTTAAATGGTTGAATTATATAGTATGTCAATTATATCTCAAGACAGCTGTTAAAAAAAGTTGAAATAAATTCTAAAAAATACCCCCCCAAAAAGATAAGAAAAATGTAAAGATATTGAACTATAATAATGATGAATGTTTCATATGATTCATATATGGCTATTTCTTGATTTTTTTTTCTGTTAGCTATCAATCGTTGACTTCCTGTTGCATAAAATGAAGATTTCACTTCTTACCTACCACCCCCCCACACCATGCACACATATACATTTTCCTCCCACCATTCTCCAATTGTAGCTATATTGTAAATTTTGGTAAGATCAATATTTAGCCCCGAAGACTCAAATTTGTCTCTCCAACAGAGTTCTTTCCCAAGTCTGGATGATATCCAGGTGCTTCATAAACATCTATACTTTACTGTCTAATAGATATCTCAAACTCAATTTGTCCAAAACTGAGCCCTTGACATCCTCCAAAACCTGCTTGTCTCACTGCCTTTTCCTATCTCAGTAAATGGCATGCCATTTTCCCAGTTGTTCAAGTCAAAAACCCCAGAGGTATCTTTGCCTTCACTCTAACTCTTCCATCCCATATCTTATTTATCAGCAAACCCATTTGACTCTGCCTTCAACATATATTTGGGATCTGACATATTCTCACCACCTCCTTGACAACCCTCCTGATCTATCATTTCTTCTTTGAATTGCTACAGTGGTTCCCAGTTGGTTTTCCCACTTCTGTCCTTGGTGCCTTGAGCTTGCTCCACAAAGTTATACAGATAAAATAAAAGCAGGTCATGCTACTCTTCTGCTCCAAAGCCTGCAATGACTCGCATTGCATTACAGGGACAACAGTGGAAGTGATGTACCTGAACCAGTAAATGCAATAGGCCCCTGGATGGTCTGTTACCCTAGCACACAAGCCTAATGCCTATTACCTATAGGTTTCTGAAGAGTTAGGAATGTTAAAGCTCTGCTTAAAACATCAACCATTAAAACAACTCAGCCTTTACCTGATTAAGCTTATAACACTCTGCAGTGAAGAAATATTTTACGCTGGTAAACAGAAGTCCTCACCATCGTCTTCTGCATGAGATGAGGACTCTATTTTTCTACCCCGTCTTAACTCCTCTAAATCAAATCTGTATCTGATTTCCTTAATGGGGAGGGATGGGTGTACCTACTCATTTTCCTGAACTACTCTCTCTATATATTACCCTTTTCTGGTTCCTTACAAAAAGCATTTGCAACCTTTTTAGGATCCTACCTTTGGAAACAAATACAATTTTTCAAAAACAGATAGAGGCATCTATTGGGGCAAATCTTTGGATGTTTTAATAGCATTTCTTTCTGTTTGAAAATGACCCTGTTTGCTATTAGCATGGCATTCTTGATCAGTTTTTGTTTTATTAATCCACAATAATCACCTTAACCTGTGAAATTCAAGTATGTTATCTGGGAAGTGGTGTCACCAGGAAATGAAAAATATAATTTCTCCAAAGATTATAGAAGCAGCACTGGAAGGATTTACAGAAAATTTGCTATAAGTTAGTTTAGGAAGCTTGCTTATTAAATATTTGTTTTGACCCTATTTTTTCTCTGAAATTCTGGGAATGGAATAGTAGCAAAAACATTTCCTTCTGCTGAGCCTATTAGGCTCTTCTTGCAGCGAAGAGGGACTACAGGGGAAGCCCTCCTCTCTTGGTCTCTTGCTGGTTAAACTATGTCTTGGTCCTGGTCCTACTCATCATCTCTATTGATTCATTCAGGCTCCTGGGGATTCAATCCTATTTCCTTTTCTCCTCAAGTCTTTTATTAAGTATCTATCTCTTACAGTTATTTTTCCAAAACTCACTTCAATTTCCTCAGCTATCTTCTTCCTTGCTGTCCGTCATTCTCTTATTCACAAATATTCGCTAAACACCTATGTTTTAGCAGACTCCATCTCTGCCCTGTGACAATCACAAGAGCAGAGCAGCCAGATAGTAAAGGCCAAGACAACCATATATGGTCGTGTGTGGGAGTCACACACAAGATGTGTGAGCTTCTGAATTTGCTGATGTTGAAATGAATCTTACAGGGAAAGAAAGAAAAAGAAACTTTACAGTCTCCAAGTTAGAGAACACCACAATATAGTTATGCTTTAACACTTTTAGTTACTACCTCTGCTGTTTGCCTGTACGCTACTAAATAACATGCTGAAGTTGCCCTCTGGTACTGCATTCACCTGGGAAGCAGAGCCTGGGGCAAAGTCTTGCATCTGAGCAGTTGACTGAGGACTGATGCCAGTGAACAGGAGCAAGCGGTAGGCATAGTAAAAGGGAAGCGGGGGTCAGGGAGAGACAGTACAGGTGCATTATGATCGTCACCACTGTGAGCACCTGGGGTTCCGTACTGCTGGGGCCTTAAGGGGAGTCATGTAGAACATGCCTCAAAATTGCCTACCCACAGAGAGAAGGGGAGCCATTTTTCTACCAGCTTCCCAATTTCCACATGCAGTGCGTGCTGGAGAAGTCCCAGATGTGTGGTACAGCTGAGGGGAGGTACTCAAAGCGGGTTGCTGAAGCAAAGGTTAGAGAAAAAAAGTGGGCTGGGCAAGGGCAGCAGAAGTGTCCAATACAACTGCCATTTTTTTCTTTTTAAATAAGAATGTCCATAGCGGCTTTATTCACAATAGCCAAAAACTGAAAGTAACCCAGAAGTCCATAAACGGGAGAGTGGATAAACAAATTATGGTAAATACACCCAACAAAATCTCACTCGGTGACAAAAAAGGGACGGAGCACTTCTCTGTATGTTCTTTTTTCTTAGTATATTTCATTGACTACACTATTACAATGATCCCAGTTCTTCTTCTTTACCCCCTTCTGCACAGTACCCTCTTTGCCCCCAGCAATCCCCCCTTAGTTCATGTCCATGGATTGTACATATAAGTTCTCCATTGGGCTTCTCTATTTCGTATAATATTCTTAACATCCCCCTGTCTATTTTGTACATACCAAATTTCCTTCTTTTTTTTTAATCCAGTTTTCTTATTTTTTGCCCCGATTTTGTTATCCCTTTATCCCCTTCCTCCCTGAACCCTACCACCCTCCAGCATTCCCTACCACCACTAAGTTCATGTCCATTGGTTGTATATATAAGTTCTTTAGCTTCTCCATTTTCTATACTATTCTTAATCTCCCCCTGTCTATTTTGTGCCTATCATTTATGCTACTTATTCCCTGTACCTTTTCCTCCTGTTCTCCCCATCCCTCTCCCCACTGATAATCCTCCATGTGATCTCCATTTCTATGATTCTATTACTGTTCTAGTTGTTTGCCTAGTTTTTGTTGTTTTTTAGGTTCAGTTATTGATAGTTGTGAGTTTGTTGTCATTTTAATGTTCATATTTTTATCATCTTCTATTTCTTAGACAAGTCCTTTGATATTTCATATAATAAGGGCTTGGTGATGAACCCCTTTAACTTGACCTTCTCTGGGAAACACTTTATCTGCCCTTCCATTCTAAATGATAACTTTTCTGGATAGAGTCAACTTGGATGTAGATTCTTGCCTTTCATGACTTTGAATACTTCTTTCCAGCCCCTTCTTGCCTGTAAGGTTTCTTTTGAGAAATCAGCTGATAGCTCAATGGGAACTCCTTTGTACATAATTGTCTCCTTTCCTCTCACTGATTTTAAGATTCCCTCCTTATCCTTAATCCTGGGTAACTTAATTATGATGTGTCTTGGTGTGTTCCTGCTTGGGTCCAGTTTCTTTGGGACTCTTTGGCTTTCCTGGACTTCCTGGAAGTCTATTTCCTTCACCAGATTGGGGAAGTTCTCCTTCATTATTTGTTCAAATAAGTTTTCAATTTCTTGCTTTTCCTACTCTCCTGGCACCCCTATGATTCAGATTTTGGAGCATTTAAAGTTGTTCTAGAGCTTTCTCAGCCTCTCCTCATATTTTTGAATTTTTGTTTCTTCATTCTGTTCTGGTTGGATGTTTATTTCTTCATTTTGTTTCAAATCTTTGGTTTGAGTTCCAGTTTCCTTCCTTTCACCTTTGGTTCTCAACATATTTTCCTTTATTTCACTTTGTATAGCCTTCATTTCTTCCTTCATTTTGTGACCGAGCTCAATCATTTCTGTGAGCATCCTGATTACCAGTGTTTTGAACTCTGCATCAGATAGGTTGGTTATCTCCTTGTTGCTTAGTTCTTTTCCTGGAGTTTGGATCTGTTCTTTCATTTGGGCCTTTTTTTTTTTTTTTTTTTTTTTTTTTTTTTTTTTTTTTTTTTTTTTTTTTTTTTTTTTTTTTTTTTTTTTTTTTTTTTTTTTTTTTTTTTTTTTTTTTTTTTTTTTTTTTTTTTTTTTGGTCTCAGCATGCCTGTTATGCAGTAAGGGGTGGAGCCTTAGGTGTTCCCCAGAGAGGGGCAACCCACCTCACTGGGTTGTGATGCTGTATGTGGGAGAGGGGTCTGAGAGGGAACAGTGCCACTTGCTCCTCTCTCTGTTGGCTTTCAGTCACTTACCCTGCTACTCAGTATCAAATTGGGACCTTCTGGTGCTGATTACTGAATGGGTGGGTTTGTGTAAACTCTAGGACCCAGTGAGTCTCTCCAACAAACTCTCCTGTGAGGCTGGGAGTTTTTCCTGCTGCTACCTCAATCCCCACAGGTGTTTTCTGTCAGAGGCTCTGAGGCTTTTTTTCTCAGTGCTGGAACCCTGGGTTGCTCAGTCTATCGTGCTCCCCAGTTGTTCCTCCCAGTTTATCTGCATGCGAATGTGGGACCACCCAGTCCGCCAGCCACCACCTTGCCTGCCTTGGTCCTCCAACTGCTGCCTTACAATAAGTCTTCTCCATCTAGCTGCCCATTTCCACCCCTCCTACCAGTCTGGATGGATATTTCTTTAATTCCTTAGTTGTCAGTTCAATTTTCTGCCAGTTCTAGCTGTTTTTTTGTTTGTTTTTGAATTTATTGTTGTTTTTCTTTTGATTGTGTGAGGAGGCACAATGAGTCTGCCTATACCTCTATCTTGGTCAGAAGTTTAGACAGACATGTTAGTTTTGATAGGTAGTGTTTTTCTTGAAAATTATACATTAGATCACTATGTTTGTTATCTTAGGCTAGTTTCCTAACAACTGGAAACCTCAGTTTCTCTGCCAGAAAAAAGAGGACAATGACAGAAACTCCTTCATATGTGAAAAGCTCCTGTCTGGTAAATAATAGATATTTGGTATATATTAGCTAGTATGCTAGCAAACTTTATCTTTCAGAACACAATTAATTTGCCTTGGTATTTGAAGAATCAATACCTAAATCCACTGCCTTGTTAGTAATGCCCATTCTTTAGATAATAAGCAATTATGACACATTAAAAATTGTTGCATTTTCAATTTTCCTTATAGTTTTCAAAGCAATTTCACATATACTATATTCATTGTTTCCACGTAAAGATTGACAAGAAGATAGTGGCTTAAAAAATAAACACTTAAAAAATTTCTAAAAATAAAATTCATAGGTGCTCATTAAAGAAGTTTTAGACATTTTGGAAAACAATTACTTTAAGTGTAAAAACTTACTGTCCTAACACCAAAAACAGGAAATGGTGTTCCCCCCCACTAATATTTTTCTATGAATTTAAGAAAATAAAAGTTTTGATTCAACTTTATATGCAATCTTGTGTCCTGGCTCTTAATAATGTGTCCTGGTTCTTAATATAATGAAAACAACAACTTTATCATCTCCACACCAGTCTTGGCACAGTGTTCCATACAATAAGAACTCATCTGTGGTTCTCAAAAGCCTAGAGAGATAAGGTAGAATTTTACTCAATGTCTCTTAAGAAGATGTTGATAGGGGAAGTTTGAAGAAGGTGAAATAAGGGGAAGTCTGTGAAAAGTTAAAGTAGTGTAAAATGGATTTTTGGATTTTTGAAAAAGATTTTATTTATTTATTTTTAGATGGGGGGGAGGGAGAAATAGAGGGAGAGAAACATAAATGTGTGGTTGCCTCCTATGTGCCCCCTACTAGGGACCTGGCCCACAACCCAGTCATGTGCCCTGACTGGGAACTGAACTGGCAACCCTTTGGTATGCAGGCCAGTGCTCAATCCACTGATCCACACCAGCCAGGGCTGGATGTTTTTGTTCTCATGAGTAGAACTGACAATTTCTACAGATAATAATAGGATAAGTACTCTTTTGTTGTTTGTTTTTCTTTAGTGTTCCGGGCTAATTGTCCTCCAACAAAGATTCTCTCTCCTAATTTGATATAAACGGGATCACCAGTTGGGCATATGGTGGATCTACTAAAGACTACATTTTCCAGACTCCCTTGCACTGAAAGGGTATTGTGACCAAATTCTAGCCAATGGGGTGTGCATAAACTGATTCTCATAACTTCCAGGTTGTGGCCTCAAAGGAAAAGGGTTTCCTCTCAAAGGGTTTCCTTTTCTTCCCCTTCCATCCTTCTCCTTGACTAGAACAGAGGCACTAGAATAGTCATCTTGAATTATAAGATGGAAGCTTAGCAGTGGATGGCAGTACCACAGGATAGAAGGAAGCTGGGTCTCTGATACTGGGAATCCAGTTCCTGAGAACCTGCCGGGATTTCTCAGCAACAAAATTATACTTCATTTGTTAAGTAAAAGTTTCTCTGCTAGAGCAGCCAAACCTAAATCCTAACAACATATCTTCTCACATGAGCTTATACTCAGCTCCTATGGGCTTTATCCTGATCCTGTCCTTTGACCCAGTAGCTTGGCATCTTTGTGAATGCCTGGTCACACAAGGATGGCTGATACCCATCCCTGTTGGCCACCCTTCTCCACCCAAGCCCATCTGTTCCCATCCTCATCCAGCTGTGGGGCATGGAGATCCTTTCCTTCTACTCTGGAGCCTTTTCATCTCTATTGGGTAGAAGACTCTGTTAAGCACTTTAATAAAAATGATTAAAAACTTTATAAAAATAGGATTTTGATGGCTGGAAAGATTCCATTGTATAATTTTTAAAAGATTTTATTTATTCATTTTTAGACAGAGGCAAGAGAAGGAGAAAGAGAAGGAAGAAATATCAGTGTGTGGTTACCTCTCGAGTGCCCCATACTGGGGACCTGGCCCACAACACAGGCATGTCCCCTGACTGGGAATTGAACTGGCAACCCTTTGGTTCACAGCCCATGCTCAATCCACTGAGCTACACCCGTCAGGTCTCCATTGTATAACGTTTAAGTCAATCCCTATTATTGGCTATTTAGGGTGTTTCCAAATATTTGCCATTACAAAACTGGCAAGGCATAGAGGAAAGAAAATGAGCTGTGAGAAAAGCAATTATGAGGTTGATTTTTGCTTCTACCACATACCATGTCTAATTTGGGGCAGGCATTTCTCCTGTCTGGCATTTAGTTTTCTCATTTGTATAATAAACACTATAATATTCTTCTCTGTGATTTGTTGTGAAGATTTGAGACAATTACATCAATCAGCACAGCAGCACTCACACACAGCAGTCTTAACAAATAGTAGTTATAAATGAAGGGGTGATAGTATATTTTGTACATAATGCTATTTCTGCATACCAAAATTTTTCTTAAGTGATAAAATTTCTGAAGTGGGGGATTATTTGTTCAAAGGATAGAATGTTCTTTAGATTCCTAATACATACTTGGTAGTACTCACTGACATTTTACAAATTAAGAAACCAAGGATCAGAGAAGTTAAATGATTCAGCTATGGTTTTAGCACTCATAAATGGTAGAGTCCAGACTAAACCCATATTTTCTAATTTTCTGGGTCTTGGCAAATTTATACTAAATGTCACAGACCCAGAACCTTAATCTTTGCAGTATGGGAAATGCTTTGTGAAAATCAACTGTGTATGAGCTTCCTTGTAATAATATTGTTTCATTCTGACTTATCCCTTTCCTTAGTAAATTTTATGGGCATGCAATAAGGAAGGGGGTGTGGTGAAAAGCCCCCTGTTTGGTCAGGGAATTGGGAGGCCTGTTGTTTGTTCCCAGCCCTGTCATTTACTCTTCATGTTATCTTAGCAGAACAGTCAACATATCTGGATGACAGTTAACTTATTCTTGTTTAAAGTCCTATCATTAAGTAGAGTAATGTGGACTAATCAGGGTAATCAAAACTGAAATTATCTCCCTGGCTGGGTGGCTCACTTGTTTGGAACATTGTCCTATGTACCAGAAGTTTGCAGGTTTGATCCTGGTCAGGATACATACCTAGGTTGCGAGTTCAATCTCTGGTTGGGGAGCGAATAGGAGACAACCGGTCAACGCTTCTCTTTCCCTTCCTCTCTCTCTAACATAAAATAAACATATCCTTGGGTGAGGGTTTTAAAAAATAAAACTGAAACTATTTTCCTAGATGCCTTCTACTAAATGTAGCTGAATCAGTGGTTGCAAATATATGTACATTAGTTCACATTTTCTTTCAAAGTATCTTCAGACACAGAAGAACAAGCCATGTGTTCATATCCCATAAATGTTTATTAGAACATGGTATTGAGAAATTGAAGTCGAGTCTACTCAAGAGTTTAATATGTGAGAAAAACATGTATTTGTATGGTTAAGAACTAGAAGAAAAATGAAAAATGAAAGCTATTGGATTTGAGGAATAGCATAAAAATAGAATTTTTCCTTTCTATTATCCTCAATGTTGTTTATGCAATGCCAACATCAACAACAATAATGATACTTCTTAAGATGCTGGTGGTAAATTCTGGCTTTGAGAACTTCACTTCAGAACTCTAAAAAAGTAAAGTCTTGTTCTTTCAAAAATTTTTCAAAATTCATCTTTAGGTTTTTGGGGAAGTTCCACACTGTTTTCCATGGTGGGTGCGTGAGTCTGCCTTCCCATCAACAATGTACTAGGGTTCCCTTTTCTTCACAACCTCACCAGCATTTGTTTGTGGATTTATTAATGATGGTCATTCTGATCGGTGTGAAGTGGAATCTCATTATGGGTTTAATTTGCATCTCTCTAATGGCTAGTGATGCTGAGCATTTTTTCATGTGTCTGTGGGCCCACTGTATGTCCTCCTTGGAGAAGTGTCTGTTCAGGTCCTTTGCCTATTTTGTTTTTAATTCTTTAAAGATTTTATTTATTTATTTTAAGAGAGGGAAGTGAGGGAGAGAGAGAAACATCAATGTGCGGCTGCTGGGGGCCGTGGCCTGCAACCCAGGCATGTGCCCTGACTGGGAATCGAACCTGCAATGCTTTGGTTCGCAGCCTGAGCTCAGTCCACTGAACTACGCCAGCCAGGGCTCTTTGCCTATTTTTTAAATGGATTGTTTGTCTTCCTGGTGTGGAGTCATGTGAGTTCTTTATATAGTTTGGAGATCAAACCCTTGTCTGAGGCATTGGTAAATATGTTTGCCCATATGGTTGGTTCCCTTTCTGTTTTGTTGATGTTTTCTTTAACCATGCAGAAGCTTTTTAGTTTGATGTAGTACCACTTGTTTATTCTTTCTTTTATATCCCTTACCCTAGGGGATGTATCAGTGAAAATATTGCTGCATGGGTATCTGAGATTTTCCTGCCTACATGCTGGGATTATACCCTAAGAACACTGAATCACCAATGCAAAAGAACCTACGCACCCCAATGTTCATAGCAGCATTATTTACAATAGGCTAGAAACAGCCTAAGTGCTCATTAGTAGATGAGTGGATCAAAAAACTATGGTACATTTACACAATGGAATACTACAAAACAGAAAGATAGAAGGAACTCCTACCCTTCATGATAGCATGGATGGAACTGGAAAGTATGCTAAGTGAAATAAGCCAGGTGGTGAAAGATAAATACCATATGATCTCACCTATAAGTGGGGCCTGAGGAACAAAACAAACAAATGAGCAAAATAGACTCAGAGACCTGGAAATAAAGAACAAACTGACAGTGACTGGAGGGGAGGGGGGAAGGGGATAATGGGGAAAGAAGGGGAAGGGCAAGCCAAAGAACATGAATAGAGGATTCATGGGCATGGACAACGAGGAGGGTATTGACTGTGGGAGTGGGTGGTGATGAGGCAAGGGAGAGCAATTGGGAGAAAGGTGGGACAACTGTAACTGAATAAAAAAATTGCAAAAAATTTTTTTTCAAAATCCTATTTAGTTGGGGTCAGAGTGAATAAACATAATAGATGTGGGTAGCCTTCAGGGGCATCTCCAAAACTGGTTAGAATCTATAAACAGGCAGATTTCTGCACAAAGCATATTTAATTGTTTGCTGCATAAAAATGTTTTTGAGAGGTAGCAGCAGGGGACCATCTGAGCCCAATGTTTCAGGATATACCTGCTTACTCCAACACTTTCCTCACTCTAGTCTCTCTCTCTCTCTGCACCTACCTGAAATCAGAGGCAATTAGTGTTACTTGCTTTCCCTCCCCTTTACATATATGGTTCTTATGGACCCCCCACCCTAACACCAGGGATACTTATCAATGTCTGGATACATTTTTGGTTGTCATAAATGAGAAAGAAGCTTTCTATCTAACGGGTAGATGTCAGGGATGCTGTTAAGCATCCTACAATACATATGAGTTTCCCACAGCAAAGAATAATATAGCCCCAAATGTCACTGGTGCTGAGGTTGAGGAACTGTGCTTTAGAGATAAGAAGAATGAAGATAAGGTGGGGACAGGCTGTCATTTGCAAAGGGCAAAGAAAGTAAGTAAAGGGTCACAGCTAGTCCTGCGGTTCTGCCCAGTGACATCATCAGACCCGGAAATCTGGTACCAGGAAGCTATCTTGATGAAGACTGACCTGACCGGAGTGGGCTCACATGTGGACACACGAAATTGGACTTTGCCCTGAAATAGCACCAATGACATATACTCCTACACACTCACGCCTTCTTTGTGTCAATTACCATTTCTGTAAATACTACTTCTTACCACAGCAAGCTTCCTGCAAAACTTGTTTCTCAAGCTTGACAGCATATCCCTGACACTTCCAAATCTCATATTTCTTGATTATGTGAACTCACAGGCACACGAGGGCATGTAGGCAAAGAGGCCAAGTATGAGGTGAAGGGGAAATTGGCCTAAGAGGAGAAATTATCAGAAACAATTGGCCCTGGCCCTAGCTCAGTGGATTGAGCACGGGCATGAGAACCAAAGGATAACCGGTTTGATTCCCAGTCAGGGCACATGCCTGGGTTGCGGGCCAGGTCCCCAGTAGCAGGCATGTGGGAGGCAACCACACATTGATGTTTCTCTCCCTCTCTTTCTCCTTCCCTTCCACTCTCTCTAAAAATAAATAAATAAAATCTTAAAAAAAAATCATAAAGCAATCAAGTCAGTGAGGAAGTACATCAAAAACTGGCACAGACTCCACCCAAAGGATGATGATCAAGCAAGAATTGATAAGTTTAGTCCTGAGAGCTGGCTTTGCAGCATTGAAAGAGGAAAGGTAAAGAGAAAGGAACTGGGTAGAGACCAGAGAGAAAGTGGTTTCACAGACAGGATGAAATAATGTCCATGTCTCAATAGTGAAGAATGGGAACCTATTACCTGACTATGGCTTGGTGAAAATATTTCTTACAGTCTCAGAATTTTTACTTTAATTTTGTATTCACTGTGCAATCCTGACCTCAGTGTGTTTTCTGCTTTTTTTAAAAAATTGAATTTATTGAGGCGACATTGGTTAATAAAATTATATAGGTTTCAGGTCTACAATTTATAATACACCATCTGTAAACTGTATTGTATGTTTACTACCACAAGTCAAGTCTCTTTCTATCACCATTTGTCCCCCCATTTACCCTCTTCTATATCCCCCCCATTTCCCCTCTGGTAATAACCATGCTGTCTATGCATGGTTTTCTGTTGATCAGCTAAAATAAAGATGTGACTGTTTTTATTGTAAGTTAATAAATGAGCATTTTGGTTTTGCTCAGTCCTGCCCAGTCACCCTCAGAGAGTCTCAATTGCAAGACCTACAATGCTAAGGACCCTGGAAACAGAGCTGAAGGCCTTTGGTGACTTTCGTGGCAGCAAGGTGAGGGACCTCAGTAATAAGGTATTAAAAATTGTTTTCAGCATGAGTGGTGCTGAAATCTCTGTGCACAGATTTGCCCAGCAGAGTCGTGCTCCCTAAAGCCAAGGTCCTTTCCAGTTTTTAGTGGTTGACAACACTGAGGGAGGGAAGTGAGAAAATAATGACTCTGATACATTGGCTTATTTGGTTATTCCTCTCCCATGGAAGGATTTTGTCATCCCATCAGTCCCACCAATGACATCAACTCACTAATTAACCAAGACAGTAAGTGGTAAGGAAAGAGGAGGGCCTTTTAAACCCAGAGGCATAGGGCAGACAGATGAACCTGAGCAGGTCGGTAGGCATATAAGGTTTTCCAGCTTAAAACTCAGCAGAATCCCTTGAGCAGTTGTCAAGGCCAATGTGGTTAAGAGACAGTGGACCAGGCAAGGCAAGCAAGGCCCTCTCGATCTGAGGGTCGGTCAACAAGGGCAGTGCCTCTTTATATTCTGAGCCCTGGGCACATGCTCACACTAGTCCACCTCCTGGTGGTTTGGGCCTTCTTCCGGCTGCTCCAACCACCAGCTTCTGAAATTTCTGCAGTCTCAAATCTTCTGGTCCTGACTTTGACTTTGTCCAGCTCAGGTTCTGGACAAAGTCAAAGTCTCCATTCTGGATCTCCACTTGGCTTTATCACACACAAACCTGCCTGGACAGCTTAAAGGAATTCAATTTAAAGATTTCACCAGAGGTATATAACTGTGTATCCCCCCTGACCGAATGTTGTATTCCTACACCCTTTATATGAGATCAACACAACCACAGAAACAATCTGACCTGGGTTGGCTAGGAGAATAACACCCATATTGTTGCAGTGACTATTAAGACCCATGGAAGCCCTGTAAAGGCCAAATTATGGTGCGAAGCCTATGTAGCAACTAGGAAAGGGGCTTGTAGCAAAAACTTTTTGCAAAATAGGACAGGAATGTACATGATACCACAAGGATATTTCTCAAAGTTGATGCTACTAGAAATATCTAGGCCTCTAGTCCCACTTCTGCTGAATGAGAACATTGAGGCTAGAGCCCAGGAATCTGAAATTTAACCAAGTTTTCTCAGTGGTTCTTATGGACTTTAAAGAAAAAGAGCCATGATGGAGAAAACTGTGCTTCGGGTGAAACCTCGCAGTAAGATCTTACGTCAGATGTAGTGGGATTCTTGATAAATTTTTCTCACCCCACAATTTTCACTAATGCTATTTTACCTTTATAATACAAAGTGAAGTATGTTACTTTTACAATAAAAAAAGATAAAGATAAAAACTTTAAAATATGTAACTAGCCATGGCTGGTGTGGCTCAGTGGATAGAGTGCTGGCCTGCAAACTGAAAGGTTGCTGCTTTGATTCCCAGTCAGTCACATACCTGGGTTGTGGGCCAGGTCCCCACTCGGGAGCATTCGAGAGGCAGCTGATGAATGTATCTCGCACATTGATGTTCCTCTCTCTCTCTTTCTCCCTCCCTTCCCCATCCCTCAAAGTAAATATATAAAATCTTTAAGCATATAAATATAAAGGAGGAAGAGGCTTTAAATGGAAAAGGACCTAGAGACAGGAACACAGGTAGGCAGCCCTGAAGAGCCCAGGTGAGAGATGACAAAGATAGGACCTATGAGATACAGGTATCGAAAGACAGGACTTTTAAACCTAAACTTCGAAAAGTTGGTTTTGACACTAGTTGGTTTTGACTCTGAATTACCAGCTGTTAACTTGGGGTAAGACGTCAAGCCTCAGGTTTTTGTGAAGTCTGAATTTAATAACTGCTGACATCGTTGCATGCTTTCTATATGCCAGTTCCTGTTTTCAGTGCTTTACAAACATCTCACCCAATCATCACAGAAATACTATGGGATAGATATTATTATCACCCCAGTTTTTCAGAGGAGGAAAGCGGGAACAGGGAGTTTAAGTAAGTTGCCCAAAGACTGTCAGTGGCAGTGCAGGGAAATAAGTATGAATGTGCCTTGTGACACACAGCTCATTATAAGGTCAGGAGGTAGTTTATTTGTATGGTTTTTTCTCTCTTTCTTTTTTTTTTTTTAGTGGCAGAGTAATACTTCTAGTCAGAAGGAAACCTTTTGCTCCTTCTCTGTGACTTCACGCTTTGGTTTATTCCTCAAGGATTGTTCTTGCTGGGATCAGTGCCACCTGAGACAGACTGAACTGGATCTGCTGGGAAAATACCATCCTTACTGTGACAAGTTTTGTCACAGGGAAGCCCAGCAGAGGCCAGAATCCTCACACTACATCTGCCTTGCACCTCAGAGGTGTTACTGCACTATGAGCTCCATGAATTGCCTTTTCAGCAGGGCTTGGGTTTCAGTATCAATAGGCCTGGGCTCAAGTTCCAACTCTGCCACCTGCTGGCTGTACAATGGAAGGCAACTCATTTAACCTGCTGGTTTTAATCCTGTCTACAGTATTTGGGGATCACTGGGTTTTTAAAAAGCCCTGAAGGTGATTCAAAAGTGCCACCAGCATTGAGAATCTCTCACCTCTCCAATCTTTTTGTTCCTGTGAATAAAATGGGAATAGCCAGTCATAACCAAAGCTTACTTTTTGAGTACCTATAAACATTTTTCACTTGTCCATCAGAAACAAACAAACAAACAAACAAACAACAACCCAGAAATCCAGTACCATCTATCCTTTATTTCAGTTAGTTTGTGGTTAGGGGCAGAACTGAGAAACTGAGACCCCAACCCAAGTGCTCAGATTCGAGACACAATTCTTTCCACTGCCTGACATCTGTCCATAGACACATTTTTCACACACAGTTGTTCTGAGGAGCAACCAGGAAACTCCCAGCACAATGCCTGATGTCAAAGTCAATAAATTAAATAGTTATTAACTTGAGACTGAAATTTATTCTAACCTACATCTTTCAAGATGTCTTGGAGCACTTCTCTATTTTTTTTTAAAGGTTAGGCAATGCATTCCTTCTCAATGATTACTGAATGCATAAAATTCAAAATCAGGGCCTTACCCTAGTCCTGCATTTCTCAGGTTAAATTTGCTAAGCCAAAGTCTACATCAGGTGGCCCTCTGAGGCTACTATTACATGAACTGTTATCTGGAGCAGAGGAGCATGATGGCCTTCCACCCTGAGCTGGGGCTTAGAAGTGTTGGTGACATAATGCAGTTTATGCTGTATCTCCTTTGTCTTCGTGAGAGTACTGTTTCAGGAAATCTTTGACTATTGTCTTTGAGTATCTGGAGGATTTACTGATTCAATCCAGAAATCCCAAGATTATGGTCAGGGCCTGTCAGCCAGCTTCACTTACCTGGTGACAAGGAGGTATATGAAGGGCACAACATGTCAGCAAAGCCTTTCTTGAAATACTCTGCCCACTTCACTTGTGTGTATCAGAATCCCCTGAAGACCTTGTTAAAGCTGCCATTCCTGGGTCCCATACCAAGAGTTTCTGATTGAGACTTCTGGGCAAGATGGAGGTGTAGGTGGACATACTGTGCCTTCTCGTACAACCAAAATTAAGGACAATAAAAATTTAGAAACAAAAAATCAACCAGAACAGACAGAAAATTGAACTGTATGGAAGTTCCAACAACCATTCATCCAGGCCAGTAAGAGGGATGGAGGCAGTGGCCAGTGGAGAGGGGTCGAGGCAGGAAAAAGCGGTGGCTGGCAGACCCGGGTGGACAGGGTGCAGGCGGTGGCTAGCAGTCCCCAGTGGAAGACCACGGATGCAGGTACGGGGAGGTGATGAGCAGACCCAGTGAGGTGCAAAAGGCAGCTGGCTGTCCACAGTCACACATTCGTGCACAGATAAACCAGGTGAAAACAGGCAGCAAGACAGACCGCGCAACCCAGGGCTCCAGCGCCGGGAAATAAGCCTAAAAGCACTGATTAAAAACACTTGTGGAACGCCCTGGCTGGTGTAGCTCAGTGGATTGAGCGTGGGCTGCGTGCGAATCAAAGCATTGCAGGTTCGATTCCCAGTCAGGGCACATGCCTGGGTTGCAGGCCACGGCCCCCAGCAACTTCACATTGATGTTTCTCTCTTTCTCTTTTTCTCCCTCCCTTCCCTCTCTAAAAATGAATAAATAAAAAAATCTTAAAAAAAAAACACTAGTGGAGATTGAGGTGATGGGAAAGACTCCCAGCCTCACAGGAGAGTTCGTCGGAGAGACCCACAGGGTCCTAGAAGGTACACAAGCCCGCCCACCCAGGAACCAGCACCAGAAGGGCCCAATTTGCTTGTGGGAAGTGGCAGAGGGGGCTGAAATCCGACAGTGGAGCAAGCGCCATTGTTCCCTCTCTGACCCCACCCCCACATACAACGTCACAACCAAGCTACTGGGTTGCCCCTCCTAGGTGAACACCTAAGGCTCCGCCCCTCAGTATGCAACAGGCACAACCAACCTCCCCCCAAAAGAATGTCTCGAATGAAAGAACAAATCAAAGCCCTACAACCAATAGTTTTAAGTGACCAAGAGATAGCGAACCTATCAGATGCACAGTTCAAAGCACTGGTGATCAGCATGCTCACAGAATTGGTTGATTTTGGTCACAAATTAGATGAAAAAATGAAGACTACACTAAGTAAAATGAAGAAAAATGCACAGGGAACCAAGAGTGATGGAAAGAAAATTGGGTCTCAAATCAATGGAGTGGACCAGAAGGAAGAAAAAAAAAATACAATCAGAAAAGAATGAAGAAATAAAAATTCAAAAAAATGAGGAGAGGCTTAGGAACCTTCAGGACATCTTTAAATGTTCCAATATCCAAATTATAGGGGTACCAGAAGGGGAAGAGGAAGAACAAGCGGAAAAGTTATTTGAACAAATAATAAAGGAGAATTTCCCCAATCTGGCAAAGGAAATAGACTTCCAGGAACTCCAGGAAGCTCAGAGTCCCAAAGAAGTTGGACCCAAGGAGGAACACACCAAGGCACATCATAATTACATTACCCAAGATTAAAATGAGGGAGAGAATTCTAGAAGCAGCAAACGATAAGAGGACAGTCACCTACAAAGGAGTTCCCATCAGACTGTCAGCTGATTTCTCAAAAGAGACCTTGCAGGCAAGAAGGGGCTGGAAAGAAGTATTCCAAGTCCTGAAAGGCAAGGACCTACATCCAAGATTGCTCTATCCAGCAAAGCTTTCATTTAGAATGGAAGGGCAGATAAAGTGCTTCTCAGATAAGGTCAAGTTTAAGGAGTTCATCATCACCAAACCCTTATTATATAAAATGTTAAAGGGAGTTACCTAAGAAAAAGAAGATTAAAAATATGAAGAGTGAAAAAAAAGTCATCAAATGGAGGGTTAGCAACAGGGAAGTGGAAGGAGGAGAGAGTGGGGAAAGATATAAAGAATAAGTAGCAATAGACAATAGGTAGAAAATAGACAGGGGGAGGGCAAGAATAGTATGGGAAATGTAGAAGCTAAAGAACTTATGACACATAGACATGAACTAAAGGGGGGAATGTGGGTGGGAGGGGGTGGGCAGGGTGGAGAGGAGTGAAAGGAGAAATGGGACAACTGTAATAGCATAATCACTAAAATAAAGATAAAAAGAAAGAAGAAAAAAGCAAACCAAATATAACCAAAAACATTGAAATTAAGAACAATCTAACAATAAACAGAGGGGATGGGGCAGAGGACAGTGAGGAGAAGGGTTTTCAGGAACTACTATAAAGGACAAAACCAAGGGGGAGGGTGGAAGCAAGAGAGGGAGGTGAGTTTCGCTGGGGTGAGGGGGAGGGGTGGGGAGAAAATACAGACAACTGTAACGGAACAGCAATAAAGTAATTAAAAAAAAAAAGAATAGGGGTTAATTCTTTTTGGAATGTTTGGTCCAGGGTTTTCTGTGAAGCCATCTGGTCTAGGGCTTTTTTGTGCTGGAAATTTTTTGATTACTCCTTCGATATCACTAGTTGTTATTGGTTTACTCAGGCTTTCTGCTTCTTCTTGATTCAGTTTTGGAAGATTGTATGTTTCTAGGAATTTATCCATTTCACTCAGGTTGCTCAATTTCTTGGCATATAGTTGTTCATAGTAATTTCTCACAATATTTTGTATTTCTGTGGTATCAGTTGTGACTTCTCTTACACTTCTGATTTTATTTATGTAGGTCCTCTTTCTTTTTTTCTTGATGAGTTTTTGAGTTTTTTCCTTGAGGTTAGATTCTAGTTTCAAGCCCTTGTGATCCAAGAAGATGTCTGGTATGATTTCAATTTTCTTGAATTTGTTAAAGCTTGTTTTGTGTCCTACCATGTAGGACACAAATGCACTGTCCAATGTGCATTTGAAAAGAATGTATACAGTGATCCCTCACTTATAGAGGGAGTTATATACCAGAGACCCCCATGATAGGTGGAAATCTGTGAAGTACCAGCATTATATTTATTTTGTTATTTATATATATTTTAAGGCTTTATAAGCCCTTTCCACTCTCTTATTAACCTTTCACACACTCTTATAAACATTTCATATGCCCTTAAATACTTTCTACACTCTTAAACCTACATAATTTTAACAACACAAAATTCTATATGGGTACTCATGAGTGAAGTATACTACAACTTGAATGATGAAGATCGTGAATTACTAGCTGTTCAGTACTGATGGTGATGAAGGTGATGACGATGAGATGAATGTACTGTACAGCCAAGAAGAGCATTGCAGCTCTTCTGAAGGCACAACTTCATCAGGCACTTCATCAGGTGGTGCAGTATCTTTCCCTGGGCCGTAACTTCTATTTCCACTAAAGGCATAGGTGTGACTGATCTCTTTGTCCGAGTGATGAACATAGTTATGGGGAGTTGGTAGTGCTGCTTTTCATCCACTTCTCCATGCAGAGAAATGCTCTTGCATCCAAGCATCTCTGGAATTTGTCAAACAAGCCCTTGCTGGCACTGAATGGGGTTGGTCTGGTTGGAGAAGCACTTGATGGTCCTGCTTCTGCGTCGTTGTCCTTGTCTTCATCCTCATCACTGTCATGAATGTCTGTGATTTCCACAAAATTATCATAAAGTTTCTTGGCCTTTGCCTGGATGGTGTGGTATTCAGCAATACCAACTGGACTGGACAGTTTCACAGGAGATTTTACAAAGCATTTAAGAGAGAGCTAACCCCCATCCTCCACAAATTAATTTAAAAAATTCAAGAAGATAGAAGACTCCCAAACTCTTTATGAAGCCAATATCGTCCTAACCCCAAAACCAGATAAAGACATAACAAAGAAAGAAAACTTCAGGCCAATGTCGCTGATGAACATAGATGCTAAAATCCTCAACAAAATATTGGCAAACCACATCCAACAATACATTAAAAAGATCATGCACCATGACCAAGTGGGATTCATCCCAGGGATGCAAGGATGGTTCAATATTCACAAATCAGTAAATGTAATACATCACATAAACACAAGCAAAGACAAAAATCACATGATCATATCAATAGATGTGGAAAAAGCATTTGATAAGGTACAGCACCCATTTATGACATAAACACTCAGAAAAGTGGGAATAGAGGAAGCACTCCTCAACATAATAAAGGCCGTATAGGAGACACCTATAGCCACTATTATACTCAATGGGCACAAAATAAAATCTTTTCCACTAAGATCAGGAACAACACAGGTTGTCCACTTTCACCACTTCTATTCAATATAGTATTGGATGTTTTAGCCACAGCAATCAGACAAGAAAAGGAAATAAAAGGCATTCAAATCAGAAAGGAGGAAGCAAAACTGCCATTGTTTGCACGTGACATGATAGTGTACATAGAAAATCCTATACACTCCACCAAAAAACTATAAATGAATTATAAATGAATTAAAATTATAAATGAATTTGAAAAAACAGCAGGATACAAAGTCAATATCCAGAAATCAAAGCCATTTTTGTATACCAATAATGAAACAGCAGAAATCAAGAAAAATATCCCATTTTATATAAGAAAAAGAAAATAAAATACCTAGGAATAAACCTAACCAAGGAGGTAAAAGACCTGCATGCAGAAAACCACACAACACTGAAGAAAGAAATCAAGGAAGACACAAACAAATGCAAACATATACTGTGTTCATGGATTGGAAGAATTAACATCATCAAAATATCCATACTACCCAAAGCAATTTACACATTCAATGCAATACCTATTAAAGTACCAATGACATATTTCACAAACATAGAACAAACACTTCAAAAATTTATATGGAACCATAAATGACCTCGAATAGCTACTGCAATGTTGAGAAAGAAGAGTAAAGTAGGAGGGATCACAATACCTGATAGTAAATTGTATTACAAGACCACTGTAATCAAAACAGCCTGGTACTGGCATAAAAACAGGTACATGGACCAATGGAACAGAACAGAGAACCCAGAAATAAATCCAACTCTCTATAGTCAATTAATATTCAACAAAGGGGGCAGGAACATAAAATGGAGTAAAAATAGCTTCTCCAACAAATGGTGTTGGGAGAACTAGACAGCTACATGCAAAAAAGTGAAACTTGAGCACCAACTTACACCATATACAAAAATAAACTCAAGGTGGATAAAAGATTTAAATATAAGCTCTGACACCATTAAAGTCCTACAGGGGAACATAGGCAGGAAACTCTCAGACATTCCACAGAGAAACATCTTCACTGATATGTCCCCTAAAGCAAGGGACATAAAGGAAAGAATAAACTAATGGGACCTCATCAAACAAAAAGCTTATGCACAGCTAAAGAAAGCAGTACTAAAATAAAAAGAAAAGCAACTGTATGGGAAAACATATTTGCCAATCATACCTCAGATAAGAGTTTAATCTCCAAAATATATAAAGAATTCACATGACTCCACTTTAAGAAGACAAGCAACCTAATTAAAAAATGGGCAAAGGACTTGAACAGACACTTCTCTAAGGAGGACATACAGAGGATTCAGAAACACATGAATAGTTGCTCAGTATCACTAGCTATCAGAGAGATGCAAAATAAAACCACAGTGAGATATCACTTCACACCAGTCAGAATGGCCATCATAAACAAAGCAACAAACAACAAGTGTTGGAGAGGTTGTGGAGAAAAGGGGACCCTAGTGCACTGTCAATGGGATTGCAGACTAGTACAACCACTATGGAAAACAGTATGGAATTTTCTCAGAAAACTAAAAATGGATCTGCCTTTTGACCCAGCAATTCCACTGCTAGGATTCTATCCTAAGAGCCCTGAAACACCAATCCAAAAGAACCTATGCACCCCAATGTTCATAGCAGCACAATTTACAATAGCCAAGTGCTGGAAGCAACCTAGGTGCTCCTCAGTAAATGAATGGATCAAAAAACTATGGTACATTTACACAGTGGAATTCTATGCAGCAGAAAGAAAGAAGGAGCTTCTACCCTTTGCAACAGTATCAATGGAACTGGAAAGCATTATGCTAACCAAAATAAGCCAGGCAGTGAAAGACAAATACCATATGATCTCATCTTTAACAGGAATATAAACAACAAAATAAACAAACAAGCAAAATATAACCACAGTCACTGAAATACATAACAGGCCGACAGTGACCAGAGGAAAGAGGTAAGGGAATTTCAGAGGAAAAAGGAGAGGGTTTATAGGAACAAGTATAAAAGACAAATGGACAAAAACTAGGGGGGTGTGGAAATGGGAGGGAGGTGGGGACGGCAGGGGGGTGGGCTGGGATGGGAGTAAAAGACAGAAAACTGTACTGAAACAACAATTAAAGTAAAAAAATAGGAAAAAAAAAAGATGCTCAGCATCACTAGCCATCAGAGGGATGCAAATTAAAACCACAATGAGATTCCTCTTCACACCAGTCAGAATGGCCAACAGAAACAAATCAACAAGTAAGTGTTGGAGAGGATGTGGAGAACTGGGAACTCTAGAACACTGTTGGTGGGAATGCAGACTGATGCAGCCACTGTGGAAAACAGTATGAAATTTCTTCAGAAAACTAAAAATGGAACTGCCTTCTGACTCAGCAATTCTGCTGCTGGGATTATACCCTAAGTGCCCTGAAACACCAATCCAAAAGAACCTATGCACCCCAGTGTTCATAGCAGCACAATTTACAATAGCCAAGTGCTGGAAGCAACCTAGTTGCCCATTGGTAAGTGAGTGGATCAAAAACCTATGGTACATTTACACAATGGAATACTATGCAGCAGAGAGAAAGAAGGAGCTTATACTCTTTGCAACAGCATAGATGGAACTGGAGAGCATTATGCTAAGTGAAATAAGCCAGGTGGTGAGGGACAAATACCATATGATCTCACCTTTAACTGGAACATAATCAACAAAAGAAAAAAATCAAATAAAATATAACCAGAGAAACTGAAATTAAGAACAATCTGACAATAGCCAGAGGGGAGGGGGAAAGGCACAGTGGGAAGAAGGGTATTCAGGAACTACTATGAAGGACACATGAACAAAACCAAGGGGGAGGGTGGAAGCTAGAGAGAGAGGTGGGTTTGGAGAGGGTGGCAGGGAGGGGTGGGGAGAAAATATGGACAACTGTAATTAAACAACAATAAAATAATTTAAATTAAAAAAAAGAATTACACCTCCTACCCCCCAAAAAAAGAATTGATTATCAGCACATAAAGAAATACTAGGGCAACAACTTCTGGAATGCAACTCTTATCTGATTGACCTTTCTCCAAACCCTTTACCTACCCTTTCCCTCTCCCTATAAAAGATTGGCTTGAGATGAGATTTTAAGACTTTTTTCTAAAGTAGATAACCCACTGTCTTCTCAGATGGTAAGCATCTCAATAAAGTGCTCGTAAAGATTCAATCCTTGGCTCTACTTATTCTGAAAGTGACAGGCAGCATGAATGATGACTTTTCTGGTTTTAAGATGACAACCACAGCCAGGGGCAAGCAGCAAAATGAGGAGTAGGCAAGAGATTTGATGCCACCATTGGGCCCTGCAATTCTTATTGAGGCAGGAACTAAGCATAGGAAGAACTCTGAGACTGTGCTGCTGTTATTGGCCAGGGCCTAGCATCCTGGTTGCCAGGAAACGCCTTTTATCTCTTAGGTAGAATGTGTTCGGTAAACAGAGGCAGTCAGGCTTTATCACCCAGATGTCTGGGCAACTGAGGCAGGGTCCATAAAACTGTATTCCCATAACCTTGAGTGGGCCTGCATGCACAAAATCATGCTGTTATACAATGTTTTGGCACCCTGCCTGCTTTGTGTACATGTAATATATAAGGGACTTGGGGCTTCCTGCTGTGTGACACGTGGCTTGTGGTGAGTATGGATCTCCCACCCTTGAATAAAGGCATGTCTGGCATCCCAATGGCTCCATTCATTTTCTTTTTTTAAAAAAGATTTTATTTATGTATTTTTTTTTTTTTTTTTAGAGAGGGAAGGGAGGAAGAAAGAGAGAGAGAGATACATCAATGTGCGGTTGCTGGGGGCTGTGGCCTGCAACCCAGGCATGTGCCCTGACTGGGAATCGAACCTGTGATGCTTCGCAGCATGCATTTTTTTTCATCTAACAGAATCCTGAGTGAATATGCGTGGCCTTGACAGGCTGCAAGACAAATGAATAGCAAACCAAGGCAGGGAGATGGAGGAAGACTTGTTTCCCCCACTAACTCAGCAGTCCTGAGCCTAGTCCAATAACACTGCCAGGTGTTCCAACATCACAAGAAACACTATGCTAGAATGGAAGGAGGGAAGTCCCTGAAATTCTATGTAGTGTTTCCACTATCTGGGATAGACAGCCTTGAAACTGTGATTTCATCCCAAGGCTTGAAATGCAGAGAGGTTCCATGGTGTCAAAGAAGCAGTCCATAAATAACTTTGAGTAACTGCCCCAACTGTAATTAACTGCCTGCTGCTGAAACCAGTAAAGACCAGCATTCATGCTGTGTCACATACTGAACCCAATAAGCAGAGGCAGGGATTAAATCTTTGTAGGTGCTTTATTCAGATGGCCAGTGATCTGAGAAGATGGTGGGTTCATACCCTAACAGATCATCTTAAATTCTATTAAAAAATGGCCTTTTTATAAGGAGAACAAAGTATAGGTAAGGGGTTTGGAATTCAGAGAAAATTCACTGTATTAGAAAAAAAAAACTGCAGCATTCTTGCCCAGGGCAGTGGTCTTTAGCTGTGTCCCAGGTGGTGGTCATCTCACCCTGGAGTACAGTGGCTCAGATACCATCTTGAATTGTTTGCAGTTCTCCTGAGGCACAAAGGTGGAACTGCTTATGGTCTCTTGGAGCCTGTGGTTCCTAGAACAATAGCTTTTACATGAATTGATTACTAAGCTTACTAGCTATTATTTAAAATAAAATTTTCCAAAATAAAATTTTCCAACTCCTGAGTCCCCTATCACTGCCACGTATCTGTTTTACAACAAGACAAACAAATGGAGTATGGAGTCTGGAGGAAGATAAAGATTTGGGCTAACAAACCCCATGCACATACCAAAATGTGGGTAGTCAGGTCCCCCCTGGAAATTGGTACCACATTTACCCATCAATCAATATGTAATTTTTTTACTCCCATCCTGCCAACTATATAAGTCCTCAGAACAAAAGACTTATTCTGTTTTGGCTCTCTAGCCACCTGGCCTCAAGCCACCGAGAGGCTTGCAACCCTTGACCTTCAGCCATCCTTACTTTTGCCACTCTGCTTTGCCCTGAACCTCTGCCTTTCACCCCCCCCCACCCCCACCACACACACCACACGCACACTAGCTAGGACCATTCTCTTCCTTGGGAACAGGTCACTAAAAATCTCTGATTGTACACTGATATTGCTGATCTGTAATTCTTTATATGCATCAGTAAGAAGAACCAGGTCTCTCTCATCAACAATAGGATTCATACCATTTACCTGGCCTCTCAGGTTGAACGTGGAATTCTAGATGGAATTAAAGCATGTGGGCCATCAACAGGCCTCTCATGTCACTTACAAACTTCTGTCCCTGTAGATCAGGGGTGTTAAACTCATTTTCACCAGGGGCCACATCAGCCTCAAGGTTGTCTTCAAAGAGCCGAAAATAATTTTAGGACTGTATAAATATAACTATTCCTTAGCTAGGGGCAAGGAACTCAGTGCTCCTGCCAGATAGAAACAAGGTGCCGGGCCAGATAAAACAAGGTGGAGGGCCAGATTTGGCCTGCAGTCCTTGTGTTTGCCACCTGTGCTGCAGATTGAACCCTATAGATTCAAAGCCTACCGATAAAAAATAAGTGGTTAGGGACCTGGGAGAGAAGCCACAGAGGACTGGGACTCAACTGTTTTTGTTGGGTCATTAGAGAGGTTCTAGGTCTCCTGCTTGTCCTTGACATGAAATTCATGTCCTTGGTGCTGTACAAAGTGTGTATTATATATATATATATTATAATAAGTGTTAATTATATATATATAATTAAAAACAAAATCCTCTCCCAACTCCAAAGATCTCGCCACAAAGGTAGAAGAGGAATACAATAGTTGTATTACCGAGCAAGCATAAACCAGAAATGAGCATCTGAAGAGACTGCAAAGATAAAGCAATCTCACTCTTATATTACTATATGGATGAATTTGATTAGATTAGGTAGGTTTCCACAAATGGAGTCAGGTGGCAATTTAGACCATCTGTTCCTAGGAAACTGGGAAATAGGCTGTTATCTTCCTTGATGATTACTTGCGAAGAGGTGGCTTCCAGGTCCTTGAGGAAACAATCCTGAGTTATAAGACTGGCAAGTAACTTATGTGGCCACAAAAAAAATGTAAGTACATATGAAAAGGATGAAGGAAGAAATTCTGAAAGAAAAGTGAGCGGTGGGGGAAGTGCTTTTCCCTTCCTTTCACCTGGAAGAATTAAGCCTTTTACTTTTAAATTAATAGTTTCCCTTAAAAAGCCACACCTGATTCAGGTCAAGGACTAGGGCTGGTTTAGAGGGACTCAGCTGGAACCTGCAGCCATTAAGCGTGGTGTGGGCACATAGGGCTGTGGGAGCAGTTTTCCGTTCAGATGAGGTTCTAGCTTTCCTCTGCCCCATGCAACCTACAGTGAGGGAAGAGGGCTCTGAATTCCTGGTAGAAAAGCCCTCTGGTGCAAAGCTGGGGTAGGATTTATAAGGGCTTATTTCTCCTTTGCTTATCTCCACTCAGACTTAACCCCCGCTCCACCCCCACTCTTTCTATTTTTTTGTTTTTTGTCTCTCATTTTGACTCACAAGATAAGGTTTCTATAATGGAAAATTAGAGTAAAAACAAGCATCAGGTGGTGAGTTAGAGACATTCAACAAGCAACTTCAGAAGCCCTGCTCCAAAGGCTGCAGCATGAACACTAGAGAACAGGCACCTGCAAATAGCACAGTCCTTACATACACACACATTTTCTCCCTTTTACCTACAAGAATATTTTTCCAACCTAGTCTTCTCTGGAATGCCACTCCTGTCCTCTTGATTGCTTTCCAATGGAGTGGACTTCCTGCTACTTTTGAAACATTCTCTAGAGCCTCAGGCACCTATGGCAGCATCTTACCAGAAACTGTTGGGAGATTGAAATAGATCTCAGATAAACCATAAAATCAAATCCTCTGCCTCCAGACAGGTCATGACCTGATGTCCTCAGGCAGGTAACTGCTGGCCTTATCTTAAATAAAATGTCAACATTGATACAATCTACTGGATATCCATTCATTCATTCACTCATTCAAGCTATTAACAAAAATGAATTGATGGTCAACTTTGTGTTGGGCATTACTCTGATGGTGTGGACAGATTCTGCCTGTGCACGAAGAATAAATATGAGAGAAGAACAAATATGTCAAGCTGTAGGGACTGAGCCATCTATCCCCAAGGAAGTGAGCCCTTCAGTGTCCAGGGCCCCCAGGATGCACCTGGCATGTGATCTGAATCCTGTTGTCCCTCACTTTCCTAAAAAGTGTTCAGTAGAAAGACCGGGAAACCTTTCTTGAAAAATACCTGGTAGAGGATAAGGCTGTGTGGACAAAAAAGAGGCCACATACTAAAACTGACAAGCTAAGAGAGGCCTGTAGGGTGGACCTTACAAACCCAGAGACAAAAGTAACCACACAGGATGGACTGAACATAAAAAATTCATGGTGGGAACTCACGACCCAGGCATATAACTTTCGTAAAAGGTTTATCTTTGACTTAAGCAAGCCCTGTCCATTGTTTTTGTGCATCTGGTTTAACACACCTTTGAAATATTTCTTTTTAAAGTAATCACCCTTATGGGAGCACATAATTTCAACTACCCTGTAATCCAATCCCCGACTTGCTTTCTCCCACCTTCATGGGATCTTCCTTATGTTCCCTCCTTAATTCCAAATGCATAAAAACAGCTGCAAACTGTCATTCTTGGAAGAATATCTTTCTTAGTCTGTTAAGATCTTTCTTCTAGATGTATCCTCTGTTTGGCTCAAATAAATTTTTATGTTATATCAACCACTGACATCATTGAAATGGGTTTAGTGACCACAAGAGAAATTATGTTTTTAACTTTTGATAATTTTTATTTAAAAAAACACAAAAACACAGATTTTTTCCACTTCCATATGTAGTATGTCACATTTTCCATTTTGTTCAATGCTTTAAAAACCTCAAGGATGCATCTGTTTTTAATTGTCCATGGTTCTAAAGCATCCTAGCTTTGGGCAAGCAGGCAGCAAACTGGACAAAAAATCAAAATAGAAACAAGGCAGACTAAATGCAAGACACTTCTGTAAACATATGATACATTTGCAAATTACAATGCCAGTAAAAATGGTACAGTTTACAGCTGAAATGAAAGTATGTAGGGGCCCTGGCTGATGTGGCTCAGTGGACTGAGTGCAGGCTGCAAACCAAAGGGTCGCTGGTTGAGTTCCCAGTCAGGGCACATGCCTAGGTTGGAGGTCAGGTCCCCAGTGGGGCCACATGAAATGCAACTACACATTGCTGTTTCTCTCACTCTCTTTCTTCCTCCTTCCCCCTCTCCCTAAAAATAAGTAAATAAAATCTTTAAAAAAGAAAGTAAGTATCTGGACTGGTCACAATTTCTGAACCTGTACTGATGCATATTTTTTCTCTCTCTCTTGCTCTGTGTGTGTGTGTGCATGGGTGTGTGTGTATGTGTTGTGTGTGTGTCTGTGTATATACATATATATATATATAAAATAAACACATACACACACATATAAAACCAAAGCCAAGTAAACTGTGTACCACCAACTATTCGAGAAGACAATGCCTTCCCCTCTCTCAACCCCACAAAAACATAAAAGGAAAGGAAGAAAATATTTTCCCAACACCCCAGAAATGCTGTTTAACTCCTGGCAAAACCTGCACATGGGCTAAAAACGTACAGCTTGCAAATTTCGAAGCATTTATCTAGCATTCTTCTAAGAATATTCCTCAAAGTATAACCAAAAGATCATGGGAACAGTGGAGAAAAGTGTTGAATCATTCTGGGCTCCCTGTAATTAGTGCACCACTTGAGTCACAGAAGATATGGAGACATTTTAAGTGAATTTCTCTTTCCAGTGGGTCATTTGTTACCCAAGTTGATGACAACAGTAACTTTAGAATGATGCTTGTTAACAAGTCTGGACTCATTAATCACTTGCATTCATATTTTTAAAAATACATTTTATTGATTATGCTATTAGAGTTGTCCCATTTCCCCCCCTTCAATCCCCCTCACCCTGAACACCTCCTCCCACCCACATTTCCTCCTCTTTAGTTCATGTCCATGTGTCATACTTATAAGTTCTTTAGCTTCTACATTTCCCATACTATTCTTACCCTCCCCCTATCTATTTTCTACCTACCATCTATGCTACTTATTCCCTGTACATTTTCCCCCTCTCTCCTCCTCCCACTGCCCTGTTGCTAACCCTACAAGTGATCTCTATTTCTGTGATTCTGTTCCTGTTCTAGTTGTTTGCTTAGTTTGTTTTTGTTTTTGTTTTAGGTGTGGTTGTTAATAATTGTGAGTTTGCTGTCATTTTACTATACTTGTGTTTTATCTTCTTTTTCTTAGGTAAGTCCCTTTAACATTTCATAAAATAAAGGCTTGGTGATGATAAACTCCTTTAACTTGACCTTATCTGAGAAGCACTCTATCTACCCTTCCATTCTAAATGAAAGCTTTGTTGGATAGAGCAATCTTGGATGTAGGTCCTTGCTTTCCATAAGTTGGAATACTTCTTTCCAGCCCCTTCTTGCCTGCAAGGTCTCTTTTGAGAAATCAGCTGACAGTCTGGTGGGAACTCCTTTGTAGGTAACTGCCTCCATTTCTCTCACTGTTTTTAATATTCTCTCTTCTTTAATCTTGGGTAATATAATTATGATGTGCCTTGTGTGTGCTTCCTTGGGTCCAACTTCTTTGGGACGCTTTGAGCTTCCTGGACTTCCTGGAAGTCTATTTCCTTTGCTAGATTGGGGAAGTTCTCCTTTATTATTTGTTCAAATAATTTTTCCACTTGTTCTTCCTCTTCTCCTGGCAACCCTATAATTCAGATATTGGAACGTTTAACGATGTCCTGGATGTTCCAAAGCCTCTCTCTCTCTCTCTCTTTTTGAAGTCTTGTTTCTTCATTCTTTTCTGATTGGATGTTTCTTCCTTCCTTCTGGTCCACACTCTTGATTTGAGTCCCAGTTTCCTTCCCATCACTATTAGTTCCCTGTATATTTTCTTTTATTTCACTTAGCATAGCCTTCATTTTTTTTTATCTAATTTGCGACCATAGTCAACCAATTCTGTGAGCACCCTGATTATCAGTGGTTTGAACTGTGCATCTGATAGGTTGGCTATCTCTTCCTTGCTTAGTTGTATTTTTCCTGGAGCTTTGATCTGTTCTTTCATTTGGGCCTTTTTTTTTTTTTTTTTGTCTTGACATGCCTGTTACATAGTGAAGGGCAGAGCCTTAGGTGTTTAGCAGGGCGGGGCAACCCATGTTGCTTTGTTGTGATGCTGTATGTGGGGCAGGGGTCTGAGAAGGAACAATGATGCTTGCTCCGCTCTCTGCCAGATTTCAGTCACTCCCCCTGCTTCCCCCAAGCAAATTGGGCCCTTCTGGTGCTAATTCCTGGGTGGGTGTGTTTGTGTACATTCTAGGACCCTGTAGGTCTCTCCAACGAACTCTCCTGTGAGGATGGTTGTTTCTCCTGGCACCTCAGCCTTCACATGTGTTTTCAATTGATGTTTTGAGGGTTTATTTCCCCATGCTGGGACCCTGGGTTGTGCGGTCTGTCTCACTCCCCAGTTTCACCTGGTTTATCTGTGCATGAATATGGGACCGCCTGGTCTGCTAGCTGCCTTGTGCGCCACACCCCTCCACAATCTGTCACCTCACTGGGTCCACCCGCTGCTGCTTTGCATGCCCGGGGTCTGCCAGCCGCTGCTTTGTCGTGACCTCTCTCCACCCGGCCGCCCGACTCCACCCCTCCTACTGGTCTGAATGAATGTATCTACTTTAACTCTTTGGTTGTTGGACTTCCATACAGTTCAATTTTCTGTCAGTACTGGTTGTTTTTTGTTTCTAAATTGTTGTTGTTGTCCTTCTTTTGGTTGTTTAAGTAGGCAGTGTGTCTGCCTATGACTCCATCTTGTCTGGAGGTTGCATTCACACTTAAAAACAAAAACTAACGAAGGAATAAAGAAGTTCAGTACCGTGGATTAAATAACAATGTGTAGTCTCTTGAAATAAATTTGATTCCTTAACAAGTTTATTTACTTTCATTTTTAAATTAGTTATTTATTACTTTAAGTATATTTTATTGATTATGCTATTACGGCTGTCCCAGTTTTTTTTCTCCACTTTATCCTGCTCCTCCCTGCACTCCCCCCTTACCCTCTAGTGCTCCCCACCCCCACCCCCACAGTTCAAGTCCATGAGTCATACATGTAAGTTCTACTGCTTCTCCATTTCCTATACTATTCTTAAACCCTGACTATTTTGTGCCGACCTATTCTGCTTCTTATTCCCTATACCTTTTCTCCCCATTGTCCCCCTCTCCCTCCCTACAGATAACCCTCCATGTGATCTCCATTCCATGATTTTGTTCCTGTTCTAGTTGTTTGCTTGGTTTTTGTTTTTGTTTTTCAGGTTCAGTTGTTGATAGCTGTAGGTTTTTGTCATTTTACTGTTTGTAGTTTTTTATATTCTATTTCTTAGATAATTCCTTTTAACATTTCATATAATAAGGGCTTGGTGGTGGTGAACTCCTTTAACTCAGTCTCATCTGGGAAGCACTTTATCTGTCATTCCATTCTAAAATGATAGCTTTGCTCGATAGGGTAATCTTGGATGCAGATCCTTGCATTTCATGATTTCAAATACTTCTTTCCAGCCCCTTCCTGCCTGTAAGGTCTCTTTTGAGAAATCAGCTGACAGTATGATGGGAACTCCTTTGTAGGTTACTGTCTCCTTGTCTCTTGCTGCTTCTAGGATTCTCTCCTTCATTTTTACCTTGGCTAATGTAATTATGATGTGCCTTGGTGTGTTCCTCCTTGGGTCCAACCTCTTTGGGACTCTCTGAGCTTCCTGGATGTCTATTTCCTTTGCCAGATTGGGGAAGTTTTCCTTCATTATTTGTTCAAATAAGTTTTCAATTTCTTGCTGTTGCTCTTATCCTTCTGGCACCCCTATGATTTGAAAATTGGAACATTTCACATTTTCCTAGAGAGTCCTCAGCATCTCTCCTTCTCCTTCTACTTCTTCTTCCTCTTTGTCTTCTTCTTCCTCCTCCTCCTCCTCTTCTTCTTCTTCTTGATTCTTGTTTCTTTGTTCTGATACAGTTGAATGTTTATTTCTTCCTTTTGTTCCAAATTGTTGCTTTCAATCCTGGTTTCCTTCTTGTCACTGTTGGCTCCCTGAATATTTTTGCTTTATTTCATTTAGGGTATCTTTCATTTGTTCTTTCATTTTTTGACCAACCTCAATCAGTTCTGTGAGCATTTTGATTACCAGGGCTTTAAATTCTCCATCAGTTAGGTTAGCAATGTCTTCATCACTTAGTTCTGAGGTTTTGCGCTATTCTTTCATTTGGGTCATATTTCCCTGTCTTGGGGCACCAGATAAGTTGTAAGGGCGTGGGCCTTAGGTACTCACAGAAGCAGGGCAACCCTCTTTGCTGCACTGCCTGTGAGGGAGGGGTCAGAGAGGGAGCAATGCAGCTTACCTGCTCGTCTCTAGTGGACTTTCCAACAGACTCTTGAGTCAGACTGCAAGTATTTACCATCGCAGTAACCCAAGCTGTAGACCACAGTAAGCTGTGAGTCTCAGTTTCCTCCTTAAGGCAGTCCCTCCGGTGCAGCTCCTCTGAGCTTGGCAGTCAGCCCCACAGCTCAGCTACCTCTTCCTGGTTTTTCTGAGTCACCCACCCTGCAGGGTCCACCTTACTGGTCTGGTTGTTCTGGTTGATTTTTTCTTTAATTCCTTGGTTGTAGGAGTTCCATGCAGTTTGATTTTTCTGGTGCTTCTGGTTGTTTATTGATTTTAGATTGGTTGTTATTCTCCTTTTGGTTGTGAGAGGAGGTGAAGGGATTCTACCTATGCCTCCATCTTGGCCAGAACTCTCTGGTTATGGGTTGGTACTTTAAATCCCATAAAATATACTCTCACTGTCTTAATCCATTTTGCTTCCCCCCTCCAACTGATCATTTAAAAGAGTAGGTGGGAGAGTGAACACCAATGTAACTGCTGGCAGAGAGAACCCACCAACAAAGGAACTACCAGCAGATAATAAAGGAAGATGGTGAAGGGATGAGTGAAAACCACATTACCCTCTACCCAGGATGAATTGAATTACAAATAAATAACAGAGAAATTATCCAGAACAAACAACAGAAGAATAGTGAGAGAGAAACCTCATAACTTGGCACAGACAGAAGAACCAGCTTCAACACAACCTGTCCACACCTGCACAACACCATACAAGATGTGGTGGGCAGAGTGACCCTCAGTTAACCAGATGGAGGGAAGGATCCACCAAAGAAAGACCCAACAACAATCAAAACCCAACTATATCCAGAAAGCCAACATAAATGACAGCCCAAGAGAAGTGAGATCAGAAGATCAATGAGACTGCACCACTGAATCTCACGTCTCCTACCATACAAGTTCACAGCACAAACCTAGGGAGTCAGAACAATCAATTTAAGAAGCAGAGGCTAACAAGAAGAGTCTCACAAACAATGGAAAGACAAAGAAACAATCCCCAAATTAAAGGAAACGAGGAAGCCTCAGAAAGAATACTAAATGAAATAGAGGCAACTCAACTATCAGATATTGAATTCGAAGTAATGGTTATCAGGAAGCTCAATGAGCTCACAGAGAATTATCAAAAACTACAGGGAAACTACAATAAGCTCATTGGGAACTATACCAATGTGAAAAAGGAAATAGAAACTATCAACAGGGGCCAAGAGGAAATGAAGAATGCAGTTTCTGAATTAAAGAACACAGTAGAAGGAATCAAAAGCAGGCTATATAAAACAGAAGATTGAATCGATGAGTTGGAGGACAAGGTAGAAAAAACTCCCAGGAAAAAAACAATAAAAAAAAGAAGACTCAGAAAGAACAAAGAGGAGTTAAGGGAACTGCAGGACAACATGAAACATGATAATATCCACATAATAGGGATACCAGAAGGAGAAGAAGAGGAGCAAGGGATAGAAAACCTGTTTGAAAAAGTAATGATGGAAAACTTCCCTAATTTGATGACAGAAAAAGTAACACAAATGCAGGAAACACAGTCTCGATCAAGAGGAACCCAAAGAGGCCCACTTAAAGACACATCATAATTAAAATGGTAAAACTCCAAGACAAAGAGAGAATCTTAAAGACAGCAAGGGAGAACCAGGTAGTAACATAAAAGGGAGCCCTGACAAGACTAGCAGCTGAGGATTAAATTCTCAGTGGAAATGCCATAAGCTAGAAGGGATTGGCAAGAAATATTCCAAGTAATGAAAAACAAAGGCCTGAAACTAAGACGACTCTAACCAGTAAGGCTCTCAATTAAAATGGAAGGCAAAATAAGGAGCTTCCAAGACAAAAGAAGGCTCAAAGAATATATGTCCTCCAAACCATCACTACAAGAGATGCTGATGGGTCTGCTTTAAGGAAAGGAAGAAAAAGAGTGTGTGTGAGAGAGAGAGAGAGGAACACAGGTAGGAAAAACTGGCAATGAATAAGTACCTACCAATAATAACCTTAAATGTAAATGGATTAAATTCTCCAATCAAAAGACATAGAATAACTGAATGGATAAGAAATCATGACTCACACATATGCTGCCTAAAACCTCACCTCAGAACAAAAGACATACACATACTGAAAGTGAAGGGCTGGATAATATATTCTAAGAAAATGGACAGGAAAAAAAGGCCAAGGTAGATATACTCATACCACACAAAATAGACTTCACAACAAGGGCCTTAAAAAGAGACCCAAGCCCTGGCTGGCGTAGCTCAGTGGATTGAGCGTGGGCTGCGTGCGAATCAAAGCATTGCAGGTTCGATTCCCAGTCAGGGCACATGCCTGGGTTGCAGGCCACGGGCCCCTGGCAACCGCACATTGATGTTCCTCTCTCCCTTTTTCTCCCTCCCTTCCCTCTCTAAAAATAAATAAATAAAATCTTAAAAAGAGACCCAGAAGGTCACTTCATAATACTTAAGGGAAGAATCCATCAAGAAGACATAAACATTGTAAATATATATATGCACCCAACATAGGAGCACCAAAATCTATAAGGAACATCTGGGAGAATTTCAAGAAAAATATTGAGAGCAACACAATTATAATAGGAGATTTTAACAACTCACTGTCAAAAATGGATAGATATTCCAAACAAAACATCAACAAAGATATTGAGGCATTGAACAACATCCTAGAAAAAAATGACTTAACTGATACATATAGAACCTGTCATCCCAAAGAAGCAAAATGCACATTCTTTTCAAATGCACATGGAACACTTTCAAATATAACCACTTTATAGGACACAAAACAAGCCTCAACAGCTTCAAGAAAATTGAAATCATATCAATCATTTTCTCTGACCGCATAGGACTGAAATTAAAAAGGAACCTGAAGGAAAAAACTCAAACTGTTCAGAATCATGGAGATTGAATAGTATGCTATTAAACAATGACTGTGTCAAGAATGAGAGTAGGGAAGAAATAAACAAGTTTCTGGAAACAAATGAAAATGAACTCACAACAATGTAAAACTTATGAGACAAAGTGAAGGAAGTCTTGTGGGGGAAGTTAATGGCAATACAGGCCTACCTAAAAAAAAAAAAAAAGAAAGAAACATTTCAAATAAACAACCTAACCTTATGCCTAAAGGAAGTCAAAGAACAACAACAAAGACAGCCCAGAGAAAGTAGAAGGAAGGAAATAACCAAGATCAGAGCAGAAGTAAATGACTTAGAGACTAAAAGCACAATTCTAAGGATCAATGAATCCAGGAGATTGTCCTTTGAAAAGATAAACCAAATCAAGAAGCCTTTAAGCAGACTCATCAAGAAAAAAGAGAGATGACCCAAATAAACACAATCAGATATGGAAGAGCAGAGACTACAACTGATACCACAGAAATACAAAGGATTGTAAGAAATCACTAGAAAGAACTGTATGCCAAGAAATTTGAAAACCTAGGTGAAATGGACAAATTTCTAGAAAAATATGATCTTCCAAAACTGAATGAAGAAGAAGCAGAAAGCCTGTACAGACTAATAACAGGTCACAAAATTGAAGCATTAATCAAAAACTCCTGGCATACAAAAGCCCTGGACCAGGCAGTTTCACAGGAGAATGTTACAAAACACTTAAGGAGAGCCAACCCCTATCCTTCACAGATTATTCCAAAAAATCTAGGAAGATGGAAGACTCCCAAACTGTTTTTATGAAGCTGACATCATTCTAATCCCAAAACCAGATAAAGAAACAATAAAGAAAGAAAACCAGGTCAATATCGCTGGTGAACATAGACACTAAAATCTTCAACAAAATATTGACAAACTGCATCCAAGAATACATTAAAAAAGATCATGCACCATGACCAAGTGGGATTCATCCCAGGGATCAAGGATGGTTCAATATTTGCAAATCAGTTAATATAATACATCACATAAACAAAATGAAAGTAAAAAATCATATGATCATATCAATAATGCAGAAAAAGCATTTGATAAGGTACAGCATCCATTTATGATAAAAACACTCAGCAAAGTGGAAATAGAGGGATCATTCCTCAACATAATAAAGGCCATACAGGAGAGACCTACAGCCAACATCATACTCAATGGACAAAAACAAAAAGCTTTCCAACTAAGATCAGAAATAAAACAAGGATGCCCACTTTCAGCACTCCTATTCAACATAGTATTGGAAGTCCTAGCCACAGCAATCAGACAAGAAAAAGAAGTGAAATGCGTCTGAATTGGAAAGGAGGAAGCAAAATTGTCATTGTTTGTAGAGCACATGATAATGTACATAGGAAATCCTGTAGACTCCACCAAAAAACTGCTCAACCTAATAGGTGAATTTGGCAAAATGGCAGGATACAAAGTCAATACTCAGAAATCAAAGGAATTTTTGTACACCAACAATGAAATATCAGAAACAGAAATCAGGAAAAAAGTCCCATTTGATATAGCAACAAGAGAAATACTGTACCTATGAATAAACCTAACCAAGGAGGTAAAAGACCTGTACTCAGAAAACTACACAACACTGAAAAAAGAAATTAAGAAAGATACAAACAAATGGAAGCATGTACCATGCTCAGGGGTTCAAAGAATTAACATCATCATAATGTTCATACTACACAAAGCAATTCATAGATTCAATGCAATCCCTATTAAAGTACCAATGACATATTTCACATATATAGAACAAACATTTCAAAAATCTATATGGAACCATAAATGACACTGGATAGCTGCAGCAATTTTGAGAAAGAAGAGCAAAATAAGAGGGATCACAATACCTGATATCAAACTCTATATCAGGGCCACTGTAATCAAAACAGCCTGGTACTAGCATAAGAACAGACACATAGACCATGGAAGAGAATAGAGAGCTCAGAAATAAACCCAAGTCTCTATGGTCAATTAATATTTGGCAAAGGGCACAGAAGCAGAAAATGGAGTAGAAATAACCTCTTCAACAAGTGATGTTGGGAGATTTGGACAGCTACATGCAAAACAATGAAACATGACCATCAAAACTTAACTATAAGTCGTGACACCATAAAGTCCTAGAGGAAAACATAGGCAGGAAAATCTCAGATATTCCAAGCAGCAATATTTTCACTGACATGTCCCCTAGAGCAAGGGACATAAAAGAAAGAATATCAAAGACCCCCCCCCCCCCGCAACTGGGATGTCATCAAAATCAAAAGCTTGTGCATGGCTAAAGAAAACAGCATTAAAATGAAAAGAAAACCAACTGTATGGGAAAACATATTTACCAATGATTCCTCAGATAAGGGTTTGATCTCCAAAATATAGAAAGAACTCACAGGACTCCACTCCAGGAAGACAAAAACCCAATTAAAAAATGGGCAAAAGACCTGAACAGACATTTTTCCAAGGAGGACATACAGAGGGCCCAGAGACATATGAAAAGATGCTCACCATCACCAGCATCGTTGAGATGCAAATTAAAACCACAGTGAGATACCACTTCACACTGGTCAGAATGGCCATCATAAATGAACAAAGACAAGTGTTGGAAATGATGTGGAGAAAAGGGGACCCTAGTGCACTGTTGGTGGGAATGCAGTCTGGTGCAGCTACTGTGGAAAACAGTATGGAATTTCCTCAGAAAACTAAAAATGGAACTACCTTTTGACTCGGCAATTCCACTGCTTGGATTATATCCTAGGAACTCTGAAACACCAATTCAAAAGAACCTATGCACCCCAATGTTCATAGCAGTACAATTTACAATAGCCAAGTGCTGGAAGAAACCTAAGCACCCATCAGTAAATGAGTGGATCAAAAAGCTATAATACATTTACAGAATGGAATACTAATAGCAGAAAGAAGAAGGAGCTCCTACCCTTTGTGACAGCATAGATCGAACTGGAGAGCATTATGCTAAGTGAAACAAGCCAGGCATTGAGGGAAAAATACCATATGATCTCACCTTTAAGTGGAACATAATGAACAAAACAGGGAAGCAAGATATAACCAAAGACATTGAAATTGAGAAAAGGCTGACAGTAACTAGAGGAGGGGTGGGAGGGGATAATTGGGGGAAGGGGGCAAGGGTTTTCAGGAGCAACTATAAAGGACACATGAACAAAACCAAGGGGGGCAGGGTGGAATCAGGGAAGGGAAGTGGGGATAGCTGGGGAGTGGGGGTTGTGGAAGGAAAATGCAGACAACTGTACTTGAACAATAAAATAAAAAAAGAAAAAAAAGAAAAGGATCCCAAGGAAAAAATATAATAAAAAATAAAGACTCATATTTTTTTCAGAACCAGAAAAATGATCTTTAAATTAATTTGGAACCACAGAAAACCCTAAATTTTCAAAGCAGTCTTAATAAAAAATTAATAATGTTGAAGGTAAATACATAATTTAATTTAAAAGATTCATATGAACATTATAAACTCTTCTCACAATATTCTTCAGTATATTCAGTACAAATAATATACCTTTTTAGTATCAACAATAAAGCCTTGCTATTTTCTTTATTTTTTAAAAAAAATATTGATTTTAGATAGAAAAGGTGAAAGAGACTATTGATTTGTTATTCCAGTTATTGATACATTTATTAGTTGATTCTTGTATGTGCTCTGCCTGGGGATCAAACTTGCAACCTCAATGCATCGAGATGATGCTCCAAACAACTGAGCTATCTGGCCAGAGCAGCCCTGCTATTTTCAATGAAAGTATTTCCATGCTCACCAGCCCATGTTGAATTGTACTTTAAGAGTCAGTCAATTTTTCAAGTGCAGTATTTTGATTATACGCTGATCAGCTCAGAATGTAGAGAAGGGCATCAAGCACAAAAAAATGGGAGCTGAGGAAAGGGTAGAAGACCAGAAGTTATTGATCTGGCCTCATGTATACCCCTTTGCCACCCATACCCCATGATGTTTGTTATTGTCTAATGTCTCACATCCAGAACATCCATCAGTTTTTATTACATTTAGATTACTCTGAAAACTAAACCCTGATGAGCCAAGTGCCCCCATTCTCCTCCATGCTTCATCATATTGTTTAAAGGCCAATTAATATGATATAGGAGTAATTTCCACCCATACACAAAAGCCATCTATGGTGTCAACATCAGAGTCCATAGAGGGGCAGGCCTTCATTCAAATCAATTTGGAACCCTATTGTGTGCCAGATACTCTTGAACAAAGAATTTTTAAGACCTCAGATCAACCAGTGTTCTCTTTGTTTTGAAGGAGAAGAAAATGAGATCTAAATATCCAGAGTGGCTCAAAGTTCCCTGAGACTATAAGAGGAGTTAGAACTAGAATATCATTTGCAGATTTAGGATTAGTTTTCTTTTGATTATTGACAAGAGAAGTAATGAAAACTGAGTGCTCATTACTGTAACTATTGGTTTACCCATCAAAGGCAAAAGATAGAAATTAGAAGGTAGAAATGATAAGAGAAGCAAAATTAGCTGTCCCTTATAGCTAGTCTGTCACATTAGAGTCCATTAATTAGGCCCATTCAAATCATTACTGAATGTTCAGTTCTTCTCCTCTTCCATCTCACTCCTCATGGCCCAAGAAGTTTAAAAATTTTATGTAACATGTAGAGGCCTACATTCACAGAGAATGAACACAGAACAGAGTACATGTAGAAAGCTTCAGCCCAGGGAGAGCTACATAGTCATAGTACGCTGAGGGTGATGGCAGAGACCTCAAAGAAGATAGAGCCTAAAACAGGGGAATGGGGACAGAGAAGCCTTTGGACGAACTGGGCTGAATCCTGCAAATGAAGAGGACCGAGCCAGGTGGAGGGGAAGGGTGAACAGTAGGTAAAGAATAAGTGTCTCAGGACCTGTTTTTTCCTTAGCCTTTGACCTGGAAGTAAGAAGTTGATGCATTCCAGGAACTAGAAGAAACTCAATGTTGGTTAGATTGGAGTGAGCAGAGAGAAAAGAGATATGTCCAGAGAAAAAGGAGCCTCATGGGCCCAAGTTAAAGAATGAGCACTTGATCCTAATGGTGGCAAAGGTCTTCAGCCAGGTGTGATCACATGTGTGTTTCTTGCTCTGGATTTTGAGTCTCCTACTTCCTCCGCCAGCTTTATTCTATCTCCACAGTGCAGTGACAAATTTGTGCATGACGCATGTCTAACGTGGGCCCTCCCTTTGAACCCAGGGACCAGTTCCCACATTGAGAGCTGTGCACAAGTTTATCTAAGAACAGTTGCTTCTTTTTACAAGAGTACCAACATAGATTTTTTTTCGGCTCTGAAACCTGGGAATGGTTAAATGATAAGTACCTATAGAATAAATTAGGCATTAAGTGTTTATAATGTTTTGAAAGAATTTTTATTCAAGGAGAAAATGCTAATGAATATTGAGAAAAACACTTTGAGATGGTACATAAACATGCACATAGAAAGAGCCTAGTAATAAACGAGAAATATATCTATCTATCCCTGGGGAGAATAAAACCAGGAAGACACAAACCTCTATATTTCATGTTCCTGGAATTTATTATATGTGGGCATGTCTTTTGTTCATGCTTTTACCAACTTCTGATGAAATTTTAATGTGTGTACAGCTTTAATAATCAGAAAACATGTTAAGAATTTCTTACCCTATCCAAAGATACAGAGAAACTTATTCTTTTGAGTGGGAACTTATTTCATATCATTGAGACTCCAAAAATCATTACTGGCTTTTACTGAGTGACCTTTTGAATTACACATAATTTTAAAAGGGGTAGGGACTGAAAAAAAAAGGTAAAGGTATCAGTAATACTAGCTTATTATACACCATCCTTAAACCTATAAATTCACTTTCACATTGTCTTTGGCCTTGCTTAACATTGTTTTCATACAGTGTTGGAATGTAAATGATATGGAACTTTTGTCATTCTTTCAAAAAATTAAGTTAGTCCAAAATAACTTTATTTGTGTGATAGGAAAGAAGTTAAATGCAGGATAGGCTTTTAGTGTGTAAAAGTGTGTGTGTGAACGCATGCATACATTAAATAAGACTTTTAAAAAGACTTCTTCCAGAGTTTTAGGTTCACTGATGGCTGCTTCAAAAGTTGCTTTCTTGGTTTGGTTCATAATTCTGAAGTCTTCCCCATCAGGGGCCATCCAACAGTGTCCTGCCACCTTGAGACAGAAGTCAGGGCATGTTCTGGGCCCAATCCATTCTCCACTGGCTTCCTGACATTCACATTTGTGACTGTGAGATGGGATCCGATGTGCTATATAGGTTTTCTGGCTTCTTTTTCTTTTCGTCCTCATCAAACTGAGCTTCAATCTCTGCTGGATTGATGTAAGTATAGAATCGAGCCATGATGGCAAAGATTATGCAGACAACCAGAAGCAACGAAGCAAACAGAATGTACTCAGCCCACTTTGAAGGAATTGGAGATGGAGCAAGAAAAAAACAAAAACAATATCAGTTATAGTAGTTTATATAGCACATGTATATTTTCTTGCTATGTCCAGATGGAAGGTGGTTTGAAATTAAATTGTTAGGGGAAATTGGTAGGCTTCTGCTATAGATATAGAATGGTCAATTATTGCCACTGATACAGAAGGGCTAGCATTTTGCGAATGCTCGAGGATCAAGATAACATTTTTCTAACAACACTGGAAAGTAGGAACATGACACTTTGGGAAGACAACACAAAATTTCTGAAAAACTCAAGTCTTAAGGTACATAGTCAGCCCCTGAAAGGATGGAGACCAAGAGAAGACCAGGTACTTGAAAGAAAAAGAATATATTGAACTGTTTGAAGTTAAGAGCCCCCTGTTATCCTTTGTCAGTAGCTTGAGGTCATAAGCACACTCTGAGGGGACCCAGTAGAGGAGGTAATGACACTGATGGGGTGGAGTATGGGGTAACTCCCTTATGGGGTAGATATGCTGATGTGCTGAAGGAGAGAATTTAAGCATCATAAAAAGTCCTTTATTTTAGTTGGAAAAAATCACAACAATCTTTAGAATGGCTTTAACTTTAGTAATTATGACAACTTCTGGATAACATGTCTAGTTTGAGACTATTAACTTACATTCACTGAAGTTAAGAAAGATCTTTTCTTTGCTAGTAAATGACATTAGGGTGTGTGTACGTTAATTCAATCTGTTTATTTCGGTTGCCAATTTTCGACTACATAACTCCCAGTAGAAATAAGAATTAGCACATGCTTGGCCATAAGACCACTTGGTAACTACCCTATCTGGCCAGTCTGGCAGTTTTATTCAGCTAGTAGCTGAGATGACCATGTATATATAGATGGCTTGGGAGGGACATCATGATGACCACTGATAGATAAGACAAAAGTACATCTCCTTTTCTACCTCATACCTGTTCACTGAACTGGCCTGCTCCTGCCACAATCAGCACAATGATGTTGCCAACCGCCACTGTCAACAGCCATCCTGCTTGAAGAACTGACTTCATGTTGGAAGGAGCCTGAGGAAGCAAAGCAAAGAGAATCCCAATCCAGATCTCAGCCTCGGCAGGAGAATACAACTCACCAATTCATTTAATTAAGCAGTCATGCTAAAAATGCACATTAGAAGTCAGGCTAACTTGAATGTAAAAGAGATAATTGCTTTGGTAGCAAGATAACTCTAAATCCTCAAGTTGTACAAACATGCAAGAAGCCCTTGTTTTTCCTTCTCCACATACTTGCGAAGTTGCCATCCTAGTTAAACAGACAACTCTACAGATGAACTGATTCTATTTCTGCAGAAGAGTCTCCAAGTGAAGACATCCAGCATGACACTCTCCCCCCTCCCATGGAGGCTGCTGTCTGGAGGCTGTAAGTTTGCTCTTCTGTGAGCTTCCCTGCCACATCACCAAAACCTCTCTTCAAACTTTTGCTATCTGTGTTATGCCATCTCCTTTATTAGACTGAGGTCACCACAGAAAGGGGTTATCCAGCTCATATTTACAATCTTTACTGAAAATTTGAAGGTACTAGATATTATGGGGATATAATTACTATAACTGTAGCTTTGATAAAATCATTCAGAAATTAAACTCTACAAAAGGTATCAGCAAGATTTGCCTCAGTAAATATACATAAAGTAATAGTTTTTTAATGTTTAAAATATAGGCCTTAATCAGTATGTTTATTAGGAACTACAGAGAGACCTCAAATGAGCCTTAAAGATAATGAGAACACAGACCTGGAAATGAGCACTGTTATGAATTGTTGATACCATTTGGTTGTTTCAGAATGCAGAGTTACCTGACTATCATGACCTTTGTAATAAGTGTTAATAAAGTTTTTCCTACTAGGAGTATAAACCTCTGTGTATGACTGTGGGAATATAGACATGTATAATATATGCACTCAAACAAATATTACTGTAATAAACAAATATTACTGTTTAATATATGAAATTAAACAGTAATATTTGTAGCCAATATAAAGACAATGCATGGTGACCTCAAAAACCTTGTTTAGTGGAATATACCATAATGTTTTCTAGAGTTATTTTACATTATAAATATATGGATAACCCAGATTTAAATGAAGGCCCAGCAGCATTTTGAAGGCAGGGGTTTAGAGGAAGGGTTGTAAAAGCAATGAACAATAAACCTGAGAATATGAGAACTCCAATCCTGTGACAGAGAAAACCACCTCCCCACAGGTGAGGAGGAAATACTGTGGGATTTGCAGGGCCATGCTAACTGAATTGGGTGAAATATCTTCAAATTCTTTCAGTTCAGGGCAGCCATCAGCCTAAATCAATAAACCAAAAGTGAGAAAAATAAATTAAAATCAAGATTGCTTCTAAAGTAAAAATTGTTCAAACTAGAAAATTGAGTTTTGATTCTAGGGTTATGTCAAATGATTTATCAAGTACACATTTTCAATGTAAATACACAACACTGTGTTTTATACTTGTGATAAGATAGCCGTTGTGGGATTTGAAAATATGTACACTAGTGCTTTCCCCTTAAATAAGAGAGTAGATTGGCAGTCAGTTTTGTTCAAAACATTGCCATCTCTGTGAACTAGAAGTATCAAATACTGGTCAACATGAACTATTAGTGAGTTCAGTTTTATTTTAATGGTGAACTTAAGTCAATGTTAAGTAAAGACTTGGTGGTAAACTTAATTCTAAGGCAGGGGTGTCAAACTCATTTTCACCGGGGGCCACATCAGTCTTGTGGTTGCCTTCAAAGGTCTGAAATAATTTTAGGACTGTATAAAGGTAACTACTTAACTGTTAAGGAGTTGAAATTACACTAGACCCTTTGAAGGCAACCGTGAGGCTAATGTGCTCGCCAGTGAAAATGAGTTTGACACCCCTGTTCTAACATCATTTAAAATACAGATCCTAATAATAATTTAAATCATGACTATGTCCTAAGTGTTTGTGAGGACTCAGATGAAGAAAGTTTGAGAAGCACTTCTGATTTGATTGAATGGGTTACTAACCTTCTTGATGATTACATAGGTATATGCACTACCAAAACTAAGGCTGGATGTAAAAGTATTGTTGCAGTTTTCTGGAATCTCTGAGAAGCTTAATGTGATGGTTTTTCTATGGAAAGAAAGAATAATATAGGTTAACATTCTAAGTATTAAAAGCTTCAATATATTCAGAGGCATGGAAACATGGAACAGACTAACAGTGACCAGATGCGAGGGGAGAGGGGGATAATGGTGGACAGAAGGGGAAGAGACTAGTCAAAGAATATATATAAATGACCCATGGACATGGGCAACAGTGTGGGGAGTGACTGTGAGAGCAAGGGAATGGGCTGAATGGAGGAGGGCAAAGGGGAAAAATTCAGACAACTGTAATAGAATAACAATAAAAAGTTTGAAAAAGCTTCAATATATTGTTTAAAGAATAAGACCTGAAATCCTTGAACTTTGGAACAAACTATCTAGTATAGGTACTTACATGCCAGAAGGAAAAAACTCATATACGCTGGCATTGTGGCTGGTGACATTTGTATATACTTTCCCATCCATTGTGGCATTGAAGCTCTCACCAAAAGCATTTACGAATCTGAAACAGAAAACAGGAATCTGTCTTGTGACTGGACTAAGGAATGATGAACTCTAAATCACAGCACCTGAAGTAAGCTATGCTTCCTATTAGAAGGAATTGAAGATGTTTACTCCAGAATCTTCTAGATTTCTAGAGTAAAGGCAGAAACTAAGCAACCCCAGACTTGCCCTTGCTCACCCATTCATGAGAACACACCTAAAATTTTAATGTAATTAAATACCAGGAACTGTTCTAAGTACTCTGTAACTAGGAAATATTTCAAGGATGTTTGGGATGTTAAATACGGACTGAAACAGATACGGGTCTCTTTTCTCTCAAGAAGGTAGCTATGCCATTGTGTTCCTTGCTTCAGCAGCTTTAGAGCTAAAGTGGTGGAGGACAAAAAGCAGAAATTGATGGGAATTTATGAATTAAACTCAGGTCCTGACATCCTTAGGTATTCGATGTGTTGTAGTTTAATAGGTGATTAGTATAGAAAACTGAACCTGATATGTGTCCCAAGGAGCCTAATAGGTAGAATTCATATGGCCCCAAACACTCAAAGCTGCTTTTAACAAATATTAAGATGAACCACTCAAAACAGACAGTGGAAAGAATATGAATTTAGGAACTTGGGTCTGGGGCCTGGCTTTGTAACTTAAAAGACTCTGAATAAATCTCACCATAAGGCTAGAGTACTATACTAGAGTACTATTGTCTTCCTGACATACATTTCAGCCTGTATAAGATACCAAAAAGAATAAAATAAACTGAAAAAAAGCAACATCATATATATCAGATGTGTTTTAAACAATAGAAAATAGAGCATAAGTAGCAAACACACTGAGCGCTTTGAAGGGTGAGTAGAGCAGAGATCCAAGGTCTATTTTTACTCCTTTTTCTCATCATATTGCATTAGCCTCTGGAAGGATGTTGAATATGAGTAAAGAGAATAGAAGATCTGACCTTGTTTCAGAACTTATGGGGAGGGCACTTGACTTTCACCATTAAGTATAATGGTAACTTGGGGATTTTTTTTTAGATGCCATTTTCTGAGTAAGGAAGTTGCCTTCAATGACTAGTTTGTTGAGAGTTTTTCTCATAAATGGATACTGAATTTTATCAAATGCTTTTTTCTGTATCATATGATTTTATGGATTTTTCTCTTTAGTTTATTAAGATAATGAATTATATTGAGTAATTTTTAAAAATATTGAACCAACTTTACTTCTTGGGATAAACCCATACTCTCATTTTATATCCTTGTTATAGTTGGACTTTACTATGGATATTCATTACTTCCATAAAAAGCTGATATAGCTGAATTTTAAAGAAATACATATACCTAACTCCATTTTGTCCTTTTTCTGGCTTCTGGTTAAGGCCATCCTTTACCTGAAAAAGAAAGCATTTTAAAATTTAATCCATTAGAATACATTTAGATTAACATTTCAGCCTCTGAAAAGGAGAATGATGTTGACATTTATCCTGGAAGTTGAGGGCATAATGATTACATTTGCAGGATTCCATCCTTCTGCCCTGGTTTTCTTTGAAGTTAACATGAGCCTCTACAATTTTTCATGCTTGCTTTCCAATGGTTCCACAGAACACTACTCTCTAAGAATGTAGAATATCCCATTCAACAGCTCTCTGATTAAACACATGATCCAGAAGTCCTAATTCTATGTTGCAGTTCTATGGAAGTTCACTTAAATTCACCTTACAGAATATCCACAACTCCTTCATCTAGCTCAACTATACCTTCATAACTGCTTCATATGCTGAATGGCATATCCAGATGCCTATATTTGTAATGAAATATTTATATGTATTTTTATTGTTTTTACCTCGTATATTCACTATATTTTTATAGAAACTGCTCCAATTTTCTAATTACTCAGCAAAATTTTAAAATTTATGCAATTAAAGATATATTTTAAACTTCACCTCAAAAAGTCACTGAAAATGAACACATGTAGTCTGTGTGACTTGTGCATATGTATACACACATGCACACATACTACACTCAAAAGTTCTTTTTAAAAAATTTAATATTAATACTTCCCATCCACTAGTTAAACTTTTATTGGAAGTTGAATGACTTGTGTCTTTAAAGAAGGAACAATTTGAGGCTTATCTAATGTAATTCTACAAAGGGGTAAAACAAAGTCACACCACTAAAAGACTATGTCTCCAATATCACATATAGTAAATAGAGTCAACTGTAGGTGTCCAGCTACTTACCACTTGGTAATGGTTGGGATTCCACACTAGAAGGGTATGGCGATGGCCCTTCTCAAATTTATGAGTTACTGGAGTGACTGCTGATCCAGCAGAAGAAATATTTATACTTGTCAGTTTGTCTGCATCAAAAGTCCTAAATATATTTGTCTGTAACAGGAGAAGGGGTCATAATTAACACCACAGAGTCTTGCTCTGCACTGTGTCATTGAACACTGTCATGGCATATTATTTGACATTGCCGGTGCATGTTCAAACACATTGAAAAATGTTTTGGGGGAGTTGGCATTGGTTTGTCTTAGACCCCACCCTTAAGGACTCTTCCATAAGGTTGCTTAGTATTACCAGAGGAATTGTAGTTTTCATCTAGCATTTTACTTTTGTTTTATGAAGATAAATGCTATGGTAATCATGTCTATCATTGGGCAAAGAAGAGCATCAACCCTGGAGATAATAAATACTGGGCTGTGCCTAATATCAGGAGTCAAACTTTCTTTTTTCTTTGAGATTATTAGTTTGGCAAGATCTAAGGTAGTGGGTCTTAACCATGTCTAAACAGGAATGAGATCAGTTCAATCAAAATCTGTGGGGGTGGGACCCACGTATCAGAATTTTCAAAGCTTTCCAGGAGATTCCTACGTGGACTCAAGATTGAGAACCTTTAATCCAGACCAATGACTGTCTGCATCAGGTTTTTCCAACCTCAACACTATTGACACATGGAACCAGATTACTCTTTGTTGGGATGGGGTATTGTGTACATAGAAGATGCCAACAGTACTCCCAGGTGTGACAACAAAAATGCCTCCAGAGATTGTCAGATGTCCCTTAACTATATAACATCTGGTTTTTAGGATCTGATCTCAGACTAAGGACATTAGGAGTCTAGTTTAGCCCCATGGTGGGTCCAAAAGGCATGTGAATTAGCTTGGAAACTAACCATTATTAGAAAAGTTAGAACACAAAAGGGAAGTCCATCAAAAAGACACATTTCTGAAGTATTTTGTAAGTGCTGAACTTCTTTTAACCAGATCTTTTAGGAGCTAATGTTGCCAAGAACAAGTTCCATGAACTTATTTCCCATTATATATTGCTCCTGGTAGAAGACCACTGACACAGACTTTGCTATTTAAATTGTGGGTCCATACACTACCAGCAGCAACATCACCTAAAAGCTTTTTAAAAATGAAGGTTAAAGACCTAACAATCAAGAATCTGCATTTTAACAACCTCCCTCAGTAATTCAAATGCCAATTAAAGTTTGATGTACATTGGTCCAGTGTTAGGAACAATCCTGCCTGGTTTCAGAAGCTGTAATCCCACCAACAGGTAAAAAGGCCTCACAGCTAGGGGACCTTGGGACCATAAGCTACAAAGGAGACAAAACTTATCCTCCTGGCAGGGGTGCAGCCTCTGCCCCCTTTATGTCATCTTGCTTGGCCCCTGAAGGATGGCTGGAAAGTCAATGGCTGGTAAGATTCCTCAAGAAAGGAACAACCTAAGACAGGCACAGTTGTGAATGGGGCATCAGGGAAGGACTTAGGGGATTGTGGAGAAGGGACAACCCCCCCTCCCCACACACCCCTTGGCTTTATCATAGCCTGAGTCCTCATTCTATCTGTAAGAAGTCTCCTAATCTCTTGATTGCCTTGCTTCCCCCATCTGATTCAGGCCTGAAACAATGCTGAAGGGGGTTGCAGCCCTGTGCCAGAACTGGTGGTTCCTGGAGGGCGGGGGAGGGGTGTGTGTGCAGATGGTGGTGATCAGGCCTAAGAAAGAATGTATAAAGTCCTGTGAAACCTGCTTTGCTAAGAATGTCCTCAATTTGAATGTTAAGGGTCCAAGCACAAAATAAGTTTGTTTCCCAAGGTTTTACAACCAATTGGTGTCACGCTGTCTACCAGACCCTGACTCAAAAGGACCCCTGTGATCCCAGAAATGTTATCTATAAACCATACCTCCTTTCTTTGATATGCATCCCTATGCAAGATAAACTCAATAAAAACCCATTGAGAGAGAGGCTAAATGCCTTTCTCCTCTGAGAGACTGGTCAGCCTTTCTTTCTCAAGCAGATCATGTCTGGGTAGACTTATTCTCATCTGCTGTGGCTGGGGGATCTCTGTGGGCAGAGCCTCCCCACAGTCCAGAGTGAAGCCAAAAGATCAAGATAATAAGACAATTTTACTTCTGGGTTCCTCTTGGAATTTATAAAAGTACCAAGAAGATCAGCTCCTGCAAATTCTATTATAACTCAGATCAGATGATGAAAAAGAAAACTGCAGCTCCTTCTACTTACCTGAGACATTTGTTCAAGGTGCACCACCTCTTCAGGAAAATATACAGTCATATTATCATTTCCTATATTCAATACTTTAATTTGGACTTCGTTTCCTTTGGGAAAGACCGGAAGAGTTTTCTGAGCAAAATAAAACATAATTGGAAGTGAGGTCTTCAGTTTGTGTGGAATCTAATTTAACCATGGCACTGGAGTCACTTTCCCCAGCCATGAAAATCTGTGCTGGTTGAGGTGCACCAAATATCCCTCTGCCAACCTCCAATCTCTTATTTTATTGCACCCATAGAAAATGATGTAATGAGAAAGAGGCTGTTCTTGTTGATATCTTGGATCTACCCATCTACCTCTAGGTCAAGGGATGCTAAGTTATGAATCCTAGTATCTGAGGGGGTCGGAGTAACCATAGCTTAAATGAATATTTATCTTGTTGTGGCACCTGAGATGTGCTTTCCCTGGATGCCTCTCCTATAACTTTGGAAGCTCAGACATCAGCCCTAGATTGATACTCTAAACAGCCTCTCACAAATGCTTTATGCCCTCCTGCCTCAGGCTTTTTGCCTTTTCCCTACATGTCCTCTCTCAAATTCCAGTGTCACTAAAGCAATCTATTTCTATTTAAGCCCCACAATTCATTTTCCACAAGACTAGCTATGTTCAAAAGAAAGTGAGTACACCCATGATTTTAGTAGCATTATTAATAATAGCCAAGAGGTGAGACAAACCAAGTATCCATCAACAAATGAATGGATAAAGTGTGCTGTATCCATACAGAATATTATTCAGCCCTAAAAAGGAAGGGAATTCTAACACATACTTCACACAGTTGAATCTTGAGAACATTATGCTAAATGAAATAAGCCAGTCACAGACAAATACTATATGATTTCACCTAAGGCAGTACCTACAATATTCAAATTCATAGAGACAGTAGGATGGTAGTTACCAGGGGTTGGGGGGTGGGGTGGGGAGGAGGAATGGAGAGTTGTTGTTGAATGAATATAAGGTTTCAGTTTGGGAAGATATAAAGCATTCAGAAGATTAAGTGCACAATAATGTGAGTGCACTTAATACTACTGAACTGTACATGTACAAATGATTAAGATAGTAAATTTTGTTATGTATGCTTTATCACAATTAAAAATAAAAAAAATAGAGCTCTGGCTGGTGTGGCTCAGTGGACTGAGGGTTGGCCTGTGAACTGAAAGGTCACTGGTTCGATTCCTAGTAGGGCACATGCCTGGGCTGCAGGCCAGGTCCCCAGTAGAGGGGCGTGTGAGAGGCAATTGATAGATGTATCTCTGACACATCAATGTTTCTCTCTTTCTTCCTCCATTCCCGCTCTCTAAAAATAAATAACTAAAATCTGTTAAAAATAAAAATGAAAAAATAGAGAAGGAATGAGGGAGTGAGGGAGAGAGAGTGAGAGTGGTTGTGGGTGGGAGGGAGGGAGGGGGAGAAAAGGAGGGAGAGTGGGGGTGGAGAGAGAGACAGAGAGAGATACCAGGTTTCTAGGGCCTGATTTCAGACTAAGGGCATTAAAAGCCCACTTTAGTCCCATTGTGTGTCCAATAGCCACGTGAATTAACTTGGGAACTAACCATTATAAGGAAAGTTAGAATACAAAAGCCAAGACATCCATCAAAAAGATAATTCATACAGTTTTGAAGTACTTTGTGAGTGCTGAACTTCTTTTAACTAGATCTTTTAAGAGTTCATAAAAGAACAAGTTCCATAAACTTCTCTCCTATTGTGAGAACTGTAGTGGAAGTTCCCTATGTAACTGTTGTCTAGTTTTTTTCCTAATTAAGTGTACCCATTTGACCTTATTCCTGGCATCCTTTGCAGAGCTAAGAACCCATAGTCCATGCTGTCAGGAAGGGACTATTTTGCCCCTTCGTATATCGTCCATAGCTCCAGAACTTATTTTATCAGCAAAGATCATGGCCTCCCCTAATCCTTTTAGTCCTGGAGAAAGAAGACTTCTGAACATCCCACCTGAGCTAAGAAAGGCCACTGGAGAATCAGAGGGCAACTCACATCAATTTCCACCTGCACAATTGCAGCTGCCACAAAAGCCATGGAAGCCAGGAACATTCCGACTGTCATCTTCTTCAAGGGGCTGATGGGACAAGCAAGAGTGATTCCCAATCAGCTTCAAACAAACAAGCTAATGACAAATTCCCCAAAGAAGCACTCCTCTCCTACCATCCCCTCAAACAAAACTAACTTCCCTCCAAAAATACATGAGATTGAGAGCATCTCTTCATCTGTTTTTCATCACCAAGACTAGGGATGCTAAATGTAATACAGCTTCTCGTTTACATTTTTACATTTAATTTCTAGAAATTATAATCCTGGTGATACTTTGGATTATAGTTAACATTTCTATTGTCTAGATTATAGGGGAAGAAGAAATTTTTCTCTACCTTTCTGGGTTCTTTCTGCTTGTTTAGTAATTAAATTGACATGTATCTCATGTCAATTTAACAAAAGATTAACAAGAGAAAGTAACCAAATTTCATTGCATAAATATGTATGGGAACCCTATATATATGAGAGGTATAGAGACAGAACGGGAAAATGAGGTATATGCGGCATCCTGAGTCAAGAAATGATGAAAATGATGATGCCTTGGGGCTTCAGAGGGGAGAAGCACAGTTTGCAAGATGATAAGAGAAGCAGGTGTTCAGTAATTTAGATATTTATCCTGCTATATAGATAAGTCATAAAAAGTTATTTCTGGTAATGACTCATTATGGGCAAGCCCCCAAATTTAAATTCTTTAAAAGAGAGGTAAAAGTTTTTTGTAAGCCCATAGGGTCTGGATTGCTTTCAGCTCAAGACCCCCAATTTAGATTCTTCTAGGTAGTGTAGGGAGGGTCAAAAGATTCTCCTGAGCCTACAGGGTCTAGATTGCCTTCAGCTGAAAATACTCTGTGGGCCAAAATGGCACACCCTGGGGAAGCCTGTTCTGAACAGCCTTCAATATATAAAAGAGAGCCTGAATTACAGGCTTTTACAGGCTTCTGTGAATAGCACATTTAAGGACAAATTTTCAGAAACAACAGCACACAGATATCTAATTCAAATGTATTTCTTTAAAGGCCCCATTATATAGTTGGTGTTGTGGGAGGGAAGAAAGGTTTCTTGCCATAGAGGTCTGGAAGCTGAGGGAGTTCAGTCTAGTTGCAAAGTCCTAAGACTAATGGAGGCTCCCACCAACCTCAACACTAAGGTCACCTACGTGAAGTTGAAACCACATTTTGCAATCAGAGGATACACCACAGCATCTACGATGGGGACCATGATGACGATCAAGATGGCGTTGACAGTCTGCAGGTAAAGTGGAGATGAACAGTTACCATTGTCCCAAAGGTGACTTTGATCTCCGAAAGCAATTTAAATATTTTCTTACCTGCATCTGATCCGGCTGAATTTCAATAATTCCCTAAAAATGGGGGTGGGGGGAATATCATTGAGTTGATCATCTAGTTTCCACAGATGATCAATTTGGGGGTTGAAAATGTCATAAAAAGAAAAGAGAAAGGGGACAAAGGGACTAAAACAAAGAAATAGTGACCAGGGGAATTAAAATATCCTGATGGCTCAAACTTACAATTTTCCCACTCATAGTTGTTGCTTGAAGTGTCCACCTCGAACCCTTAAAAACAAGTAAGTTTACTGCATCATTTAGAGCATGGGTTTTAAACATTTTACAAGTCAATACTGAGTTTTTTTCCAAATCAGGAAGGAGGTCTGAAATGTTCCAGGATTTACAATTTTTTTTCAACATCAAGTTTGTCTCCCAGTTCCACTGTAATACTGGATGAGAAGAAACAACTTGCATTTCTGCTCTTCAAGTTAACATAACATACAGTACCCCCAACCCCACAAGGAATCTACAAAGTACTACTCTGAGATAAAACTTGCCTCAGGAAAGACAAAAATGCTTTTCTGAGGCTTGTTGGGAAGCAAGACATTACCTGCAAGGTGAAAGTAGCTTTACACCCTGAAGATATTCTACATTCACCGGCATCATAGTGTCAAGAACATTATTGTTGCTAAGAATCGTTTTTGACAGGATACGCTGTCCTAAAATGTGATTCCATGAAGAGACTGACAAATTTAAACCTGGGCAGCCTCATTACATTCAACCTATGTTATAGGAAAAGATGACTCAGGACTGTATAAATATATACAATCATTTCCATGGAGGACTAAAGATATAAATGTGTCCATTTAATCTATCTACTCCACTAGGAGAACATCATAGAAAGTCATGAAACATACCACTGTTTGAATTATTTTTCTTTTTTAAATAGTTCATTTTTTTATTGCATATTTTTCCATTACCATTAATTGTTTGAATTATTCACATATGCCAGTCTCTGGTTACTTTGTATATGTTTTCCATTTTGATCCTTACAACTTTGCCATCTGTTATTACCCTTTCAGACAGGTTAAAGGATCACCCCAAGTCACACAGCTAAAAGGTGATGAACATATTTCTAGTGCAAGTCCAAATCCAATAACAGCTTTGTATTCAACGTGCAAAACCGCCTCCCTGGTCTTTAAAATGCTGTTCTAAATTCCATACTTACAAATAAGGAGAATAGTGTGTACACTCAAATTTGTTTCCAAGAGATGGTTTACCCTTATAATAATCCTTCCTGCACAATAAAATTATGCATGTTTGTAATTTTTTTTTGAAATTCAATTTTCTAAAAGGAATAATATCTTAGTACTTTGATTAGTAGGCATCATACATTGAATTATCTAACCCTATGTTGAAAAATTCCTAGGCACACATCTTATATCTGTGGGAGAAAGAGCAGGTGACATGGCAGAGATCAGGGTTCTAGTTCACTGCTCTAATAAGAATGACTTTCCATCCCTGGATGATACTTCCAAACTAAGCATTCCATTTTACATAAAAAGACATCAAGTCCCTGTCAGTTTAAATATTTGGTGGGTCCCATAAAAGGTAATACATCCATTTACCATGATGCATCAATAGAAACACTCTTCTCAGTTTTTTTGTTTAATTTTCTTCTTTTTCCTGTTTTTTGTTTTTAAAAATTTTCTTTAGTCTCAGTTTTGATTTGAAAGAGTCTTGGACACTCAATCAAATCTTTCCTAAGGCTCCTTTACTTGACCACATCTAATTTGTTTGTTGTTTTGCATCAGAGATGTGGATAGACCATCCAGAATTGGTTTTTTAAAGAGAGATACAATGTGATTAAGTGGTCAAATACATGAATAAAAGAGAAACTGGAAGAGAACCTTTTTAAGAGCTAGATACTAACTATGGCTTGGTACGTGGTAGCGACCAAAGGATGTTTGCTACATGAAGATGTACAAAAACAGTTTCACGTTACCTGCTGATCAAACAAGGCCCAGAACATGGGGAGTGGAATATACAGGAACATCACCCTTGTAACCATCTTAATTTGAGAGATAAGCCGCTCCTGTAGTTGGAGTGGGGGAAGGACAAATAAGAACCACCTTGTGTTACAGTTATCAGCAATGTTAGCTTCAGTGTAGACATTTACATCTAGAGAAAACTTGGGTGGTAGTTAACAGTTCTAAAAACCCTTCCTCAGGTTTCTTTGGAAAAGGAAAACTTCCTAAACCATTTAAAATATGAGTGAAAATGTCTGTTTAGGAGGTAAGTTGCTCAAATTTATATTTCAATTTAACTAAATGTAAATTCCACTACCATCTTTTAATTCTTCTATGTTCAAACTAAAGCTATGTGATCACAATTAAATATAATGATTGGCAGACTGTACCAAATGAAAATCTATGACAAGATAATATTGTTTCCAGAAACCCTTTGCTTCCTCACACAACCAAAAGGAGGATGATAACCAATCCGAAATCAATAAACAACCAAAAGTGCCAGAAAATCAAACTACATGGAACTCCAACAATCATGGAATTAAAGAAACAGTCAGACAGAACAACCAGACCAGTAAGGCGGTGGACACAGAGAAACCTTGGTGAGGCAGTGGACAGTGGGGGTGGGGCTGGCTGTAAACTTTGTGGGAAGAGCTGACTTAAGGGGAAACTGAGACTCAGAGGTGACTGCAGAGCATAGCAGGTGCTGAGGTGAGAGAAACTCCCAGTCTCACATGAGAGCTCACTGAAAAGTGGGCTAGAAACCAGCAGGAGAGCTGCATTGTTCCCTCTCTGGACCCTCCCTGACAGGAAGCGCCCCAGTGCAGCAAGGAGGTTTGTCCTGCCTGGGTGAGTACCTAAGGCCCTGCCCACTTACAACATAACAGGAGCCCTGAACAAAAAAATAGGGCTAAAATGAAAGAAAAGAGCAAAACTTCAGAAAGAGAGCTAAGTGATGAGGAAATAGCCAACCTATCTGATGGAGAATTTAAAGCCCTGTTAATCAAAATGCTCACAGAAGTGATTGAACTTGGTCGAAAAATGAAAGAGCAAATGAAAGATACCCAAAATGAAATAAAGCAAAATATTCAGTGAACCAACAGTGACAGGAAAGAAATCAGGACTCAGATCAATGATTTGGAACAAAAGGAAGAAATAATCATCCAACTGGGACAGAATGAAGAAACAAGTATTCAAAAAAAATGAAGAGAAACTTATGAACCTCTGGGACAACCTGAAACATTCCAATATCCAAATTATAGGGGTGCCAGAAGGAGAAGAACAGCAGTAAAAAATTGAAAACTTATTTAAAAACATAATGAAGGAGAACTTCCTTAATCTGGCAAAGGGAATAGACTTCCAGGAAGTCCAGGAAGCTCAGAGGGTCCCAAAAAAGTTGGACTCAAAGGGGAACTCACCAAGGCACATTATCATTATGTTACCCAAGATTAAAGACAAAGAGAGAATCTTAAAAGCAGCAAGAGGAAAGGAGACAGTTACCTACAAAGGAGTGCCCATAAGGCTATCAGCTGATTTCTCAAAAGAAACCCTGCAGGCAAGAAGGGGCTGGAAAGAAGTATTTGAAGTCATGAAGGCAAGAACCTACATCTGAGAATACTCTATCTAGCAAAGCTATCATTTAGAATTGGAAGAGCAGATAAAGTACTTCCCAGATAAGGTAAAGTGAAAGGAGTTCATCATCACTTAGCCATTATTATATGAAATGTTAAAGGGACTTATGTAAGAAAAGGAAGATAAAAAATATGAACAGTAAAATGACAACAAACTCACAACTATCAACAAATGAACCTAAAACAAAAATAAAAGAAAAACAATGAAAACAAAAACTAAGCAAACAATTAGAACAGGAACAGAATCAGAGAAATGGATGTCACATGGAGGGTTTTCAGTGGGGAGGGGGAGGGGGAGGGGAGGAATGGGGGGGAAGGTACAGGGAAGAAGAAGCATAGTTAGTAGGCATTAAATAGACAGGGAGAGGTCAAAAATGGTGTAGGAAGCAGGGAACTCAAAGAACTTATTTCTACAACCCATGGACATGAACTAAGGGGGAATGCTGGAGGGTTGGGGGTGCAGGGTACAGGGGGGATAAAGGGAAAAAATTGAGAAAACCATAATAGCATAATCAATAAAATATACTTAAAAAAGATACCATTGTTTCTAGATAAATTATATCCATTCTTCATCAAGTTCTTTTCAATATAAAAAATCACACTCCAACTTCCGGGCAAGATGGAGGCATAGGTGGATGCACCGTACCTCCATGCACAACCAAGATAGGGACAACAACAATTTAGAAATAGAATAACATCCAGAACTGACAGAAAATTGATCTGAATGGAAGTTGGACAACTAAGAAGTTGAAATACACCTGTTCATCCAGACCGGTAGGAGGGATGGAGACAAGCAGTCAGGCGAGAGTCACGGCGCTGAGAGCAGAGAGAATTGGGACAGGGCGTGTAAGGCATCAGCGGCATGCAAGACCCCAGCAGGTGGACCCTGAGTGCGCAAGCAGTGGCTGGCAGACCTGAGCTGAGGGGTGGCAACCAGCAGACCCAGTGAGGTGGCGATTGTAAAGCAAGGCAGTGCGTGCAACTCAGGATCCCAGCTCTGGGAAATAGAGCCTCGGGACCCTAATTGAGGACACCTGGGGAAGTTGAGGTGCACGGAGAGACACCCAGCCTCACAGGACAGGTCCTTGGAGGGTCCCACAGTATGCACAAGCCCACCCACACAGGAATTGGTACCAGAGGGGGCCCAGTTTGCTTGGGGGAAGCAGCAGAAGGGACTGAGGTCCCACGGAGAACGGAGCAGCCGCCATTGTCCCCTCTCGACCCTGCTCCCACATACAATATCACAGCCCAGCGACTGGGGTGCCCCGCCCTGGTGAAAACCTAAGGCTTCGCCCCTTACTGTAACAGGCATGACCAGACCAAAAAAAAAAAAAAAAAAAAAAAAAAAAAAAAAGAGAGAGAGAGAGAGAGAGAAAGAAATGGCTCAAAAAGAATAAATTAAAGCCCCAGAGCCCATCCTTTTAAGTGACCGAGAAATAGCCAACCTATCAGATGCACAGTTCAAAACACTGGTGATCAGGATGCTCACAGAATTGGTTGATTTTAATTGTAAGTTAGATGAACAAATGCGGGCTACGATAAGAGAAATGAAGGAAAATGCACGGGGAACCAATAGTGATGGGAAGAAAACTGGGACTCAAAACAATAGAGTGGACCAAAAGGAAGAAAGAAACAACCAAACAGGAAAGAATGGAGAAGTAAGAATTCAAAAAAATGAGGAGAAGCTTAGGAACCTTCAGGACATCTTTAAATGTTCCAATATCCGAATTATAGGGGTACCAGAAGGGGAGGAGGAAGAGCAACCAGTGGAAAAAGTTATTTGAACAAATAATAAAGGAGAACTTCCCCATTCTGGCAAAGGAAATAGACTTCCAGGAAGTCCAGGAAGCTCAGAGAGTCCCAAAGAAGTTGGACCCAAGGAGGAACACACCAAAGCATATCATAATTACATTACCTAAGATTAAAATGAAGGAGAGAATCCTAGAAGCAGCAAGAGATAAGGAAGCAGTTACCTACAAAGGAGTTCCCACCAGACTGTCAGCTGATTTCTCAAAAGAGACCTTACAGGCAAGAAGGGGCTGGAAAGAAGTATTCCAAGTCATGAAAGGCAAGGACCTACATCCAAGATTGCTCTATCCAGCAAAGCTTTCATTTAGTATGGAAGGGCAGATAAAGCACTGCTAAGATAAGGTCAAGTTAAAGGAGTTCATCACCACCAAGCCATTATTATATGAAATGTTAAAGGGACTTATCTAAGAAAAAGAAGATAATAAACACATGTATAGTAAAATGACAGCAAACTCACAATTATTAACAACCACACCTAAAACAAAACCAAAATAAACTAAGCAAACAACTAGAACAGGAACAGAATCACAGAAATGGAGATCACATGGAGGGTTAGCAACAGGAGAGTGGGAGGAGGAGAGAGGGGGAAAAGGTACAGAGAATAAGTAGCATAGATGGTAGGTAGAAAACAGACAGGACGAGGGTAAGAATAGTATGGGAAATGTAGAAGCTAAAGAACTTATGACACATGGACATGAACTAAAGGGAGGAATGTGGGTGGGAGAGGGTATACAGGGTGGAAGGGAGTGAAGGGGGGAAATGGGACAACTGTAATAGCATAATCAATAAAATATATTAAAAAATCACACTCCCAGAATCTTACTTAATGTGATATAAAAGTTCTGAAGATATAGCTGATAATCTTGTCCGTAAAGCCTTAACAATATGAATTGGAACTATGGATGTTCACTTTCTAGAGGAGGTCACTGGGACCACTGTAGCAATAATGATCACTTACGTCATACTTCTCTTTGGCCCAGTCCAGCCAGTGCTCCCTTTTGGGAAATTCCTTACTCCGGTGCCTAAACCTATTTTTGATGGCAAACTGAAAGAAGGAAGAAAAAGGAAATTTGAAAACAGGACTCATTACTTTACCAGGAAAACACATTTCAATTAAACTCCTTTTAATGGAAAACTTGTGAGAGAAGCAAAATAGCAAATTGTATATGCTAATATATATATGACAATGCTAAAAGGCATGCCATGCATTTATCTAATCTTTTACTAACTACAACTGTGTGAGTTTAAAGTAAACAAAGTCATTCTGTTACTACTCTACTCTCCAGAGAGGTACATTGAATAGAAATATAAGGTGACATTTATGTTTTCTGGCAGCCATATTAAAAAGTGAAAAGAAAACAGGTAAAATTAATTTTAAATACATTTTCTTTAACTCAAGAAACACAAAACATGATCTTAACATGTAATTGATATTTTAAAAATTCATAAGAAGTTTTACATTTTTTAAAGCAAACCTTTGAAATGCAGGGTATACTTTATCTTCACAGCACATTTTAATTTGAATGCTAAATTTGTATTAGAAATATTTGATCTGTATTTACATTTCATAAAATTTGTGTGAAAAACTAGATTTATATATCTATGTTGTTCCAAATATACTTTATACTTTTCCAATAACTGAACTAAGTATTGGTTTTTAAAATCTAAAAGAACACATTATATAGAAATACATTATAAGAAATTATATGTTTAAATTAATTGAAATGAAATCCAATTGAAAACTCTGTTCCTCTGTTGAACTTTCTGCATTTCAAATGTTTAATAGCCACATGTGGCTAATATCAACCATATTAGATAGTGAAGGTCTGTAATAAATGGATCATAGCTACACAAAGGACAGTGAGAACCCACTACATGGAAATGGATTTATAAAAAATAAAGGTTATAGTTGAACACGTTTTAAAATATGGTAACACTGATTAAAAAAATACATTGACTACCCATCATAAAACCAGGGGTTTCTAAGATTCCTTGTTAATAAGAGGCCTTTCAGAAAAGCAAAACACATTTATATACGTAGCACTAAGAGAAGAGATGGTGAGGTTGGCTGGGAACATGGTTGTGACTAAAAGGCAGTGAATAACTCAAAGCTGTGGGTTGATTTTAGATGTCGGGCAATACAGTTCTCATGACTCTAAAGAGCTTGAAGTTGTTCTTTTGGAGTTTGAACTAAGTTGTCAATTACTGGAGAAGTAAGAATTTGAAGAGACCATTGGTTAGGTCCCTTTCTAACTTGGAAAAGTCTGTGAAGGGAATCAATCTAATTACTGTCAGAGAAAAGTACAAAAGGAAAAAAATAGCTGAAAGGAAAGATAATGTTTTTGATTTTGAGAGGACACATTTATTTCCTGAAGTAAAGTGCACATGTATAATTTAATGCAATAAAGCCAGGCAGAGAGAAAGTAAGTGACCTAACTTTGCCTTAAGGCTGCCTTCACATCCCCAAAATTATCCACACATATTTTTTTTACAAGTAAGTGGCACATTTTCCCCTGATTATACCATGTATACATATTCACTAAAAAAATGGGAGAAAATAGGGGATATTTGACTCCATTATTTAAAGATTCCTGCACTCAACATTTATTTCCTGACTTTAAATGTGCCTGTATGTACATACACCATGTGGATGTATATGGCGGAATTCGTATTCTGCATGTTCCTGTCACCAGATAGTCTTAGAAGACAAGACTTCTGATGACTGCATAATATGGCATAGATGTGCTGTAAGTTAGGTGTTATTCTCCCATTATCCACAACTTAGAGGACTTTAATTTTTGCTGCTGTAAATATTTGTTTTGTGTTATTGTTTTGGTATTATAAATATTACATTAATAATCTTAGAATGTGAATTTGTGTTCATTTATAAAAGTTACTTTTTTAGCCTGATTCCTGAAAGTAGTATTAACTGACACTTCCAGTTCCTCAGACTCCCAATGCACAGCAGCACCAAACCATGCCTCCTCCTTTTTTGTTTCTCTGCTCTCTGACAAAGGGCAAACTTTGTTTACCATTTTGATAGGTGAAGAGTCACTTTGATTTGATTTTCTTTGACTATTGATCTTATAAGTTCAAGAGTCATTGCTGTCCTTCCCTTTTTGAGTTCTGTTGTGTCCTTTTCCATGTGGTGAGTTTTATAAGAAGCATCAGTTTATCAAAATACAGGGGTGGGCAAAAGTAGGTTTACAGTTGTGAGTATGCAAAACACAGTTTATTCTTTATTATTATTTATTGATTAAACATTGTATTATTTATTTGTATTATTTGTCTTCTTCTTATTATTATTATTTCATATCTTTACTTGCAATTTACCTTTTAGGTAATGATGGCAGGTAATTTAACTTACTTTTGCCTACCCCTGTAGTAAAGAATGCTAATAAAATGCTTAAAGGAAAGTAAACATTTCACTGAATTTTAATCTGAAGGAGGTGGAAGGTTCTAGGTTGACTAAAAATGCCATTGAGAGAGAACTACTAAGATACTTACACCAATGCACTTGACTACTTTCTGCATGATGTTACCCTGGGGCTGGAACTTCTTATACATTCTACTGCCAAGGACAAATACAACTGGACAAAGGATAAGAATATGTGTTAACAGGGTATTGTCAAAACTACTTCAGACCTAGAAGATGTGCTTTTATTTCAGTTATAATCTTGTTTCAGATATACTAGGATTACTCATAGAATAGGTTTACCTACCTACCTCCCAGTTTAGAAATGCTTTTGATTCTACCAATCACAGGAGCTTCTGAGCAATGTTATATTTGTGTTCTCACATATAAAAATGAGGTCTACTACTATCTACTTCCCAGAACTTGGGGCAGCTCAAAGACACTAAATATGGTTATTTAGGCACAAATTCTGTCACTGTGTAAAGGGAGAAAAAAGGAATAAGTGCTTTCACATAACAGATTAACATATTACTCTATACAGACTAAAACCAGCTTTATTTTTCCAGTTGCAATGATAGGAGACAGTTTCTTTTTATAATCTTCATAAAAAAATAGGAACTAATCTTTTGAAACTTTTACTTAATCAAATGTGACAAAATTTATTCCATGCTCATAGTCCAGAAACACAGCTACGGTTTTACACAAGACAAAGCACTTATACAAGGAGGCAATTCTTCCATGAACCCTCTTAGGAAAGACATATTATTAAAAAAAAAAAACTTAGGAAAAAAAGCATTTCTGGAAGAAACTTTGAAAACACAATCCCTGTACCAGAATTTCTGATTATCCAATACAAGAATTCAAAATTTTTAAAACACCAATGAATTGTCTGAATTAGATCCCCCCCCCCCAATTAAGAGAGGGCTTGAGATTTTGAAAGGTGCTAATTCTCAAGCATATCTCCAAATTGAAGAAAGGGGAGCTTACTCATATTCTCACCCAATGTCAATTTTCCTCAACCCAGACATGGATGGTAGAGGCTGAGTGTACATTTTTTGCTAACTAATGTTTTAATCTTTAAGCTTCTGATTAACTAATTCAAGCATAAGATTGCTGCAGATAGAAACTTCTAGAGTTGGTGTTGATACATAGGATTTGGCCTGTTCTCAATTCTTCCTTTAAAAAAAGCATAATCTTTGATGTAGGAAAGACTCATACATACTAAATGACTACTTACCTAATACCAACTTAATACAGTGTCCAGCCTAAAACAACATTTTTTGAAATCCTCTTTATCTCCATTTCCTTATCCAGAATTAGAGAAGAGAAGGCATATATGAGACTTTTAGGGGAGTAGGGAAGTAGTTAAACAATTAGGGAATAAATTGGACATATACAAAAAGGAGAATGCTGAACTCTTACAAAAGTATATGGAACAAGCTAAATTTCTACATGAGCAAAAGATGTCAAAAGGTGCATACTTGATACTATTAAGAACTGAAAAAATCAGCAGAGAAAGTGACAGTGCTGACTCCTACCTCTCTGAATGGGAATAGCAGCTAAGAAGGCTTGAGAGGGCAAACTGGGCTCTGTTTCCTTCTTGTACTACTGTTATAGGTTGAATTATGCTCCGTGCCCTGCCCCAAATATGTTGAAGTCCTTATCCCCAGGACCTCAGAATGTGACAAGGTAAGATGAGTCACTATAGTGGCCCTACTCCAATATGACTGGTAGCCCTATAAAAGGGGAACATTGGGACACACAGAGGGAAGGGCATGGGCAGATTGACATCATGCTGCCACAAGCCAGGGTACTTCAAGACGGAGAGAGGCCTGGAAGAGATTCTTCCCAGGGTCTTTAAATGGGAGCATGACCCTTCTGACACATTATCTTGGACTTCCAGCCTCCAGAATTGTGAGACAATAAATAAATTTCTGGTTGGTGAAGCCACTCAGTCTGTGGTATTTTGTTATGGTAGTCCTAGGAAATGAAGACCCATATCATCTCTCACACTAGACTGTCCCATGTAGAAATCTCTTTATACTTCTTAAAATGCCAGTGCCAAGAACTTGTGCAAATGAATGCATCTAAAATAAACATATATATTATGATAGAAACATTTGAGATGATACTTTATAGAAATCTAGATGGTACTGCAGGTATTTAAAAAATTGGACTAGGTAGCCATGTCTTCAAGTTGTAGATGGTCACACGTTGACAAGAAGAAAAACTTTCAGCTATGGGTTTGACCAGTCTACCCTATTCTATCAACTTCATCTTATAGTATCAAGCCTAAAGTACCACTAGCCTAAATAGTATCACACCTTTAGATGTTCAACTCAGTTGATCCCTTTTCCTGTAAAACTTCTTTGACCTTATTCCCTCTGAAAAATGCCAAGGCTACTTCCTTTAAATTCTCAGAGCAAGTTTAAAATAGGATGGCGATTCTTCATACTACATATTATTATAATTTGCTACATGAACTTTTAAAAATTGGTCACAATAATTAATGTAAAGGCCTGATCTGATCATAGGATTGTATTAATTCAACGCATTTCTACTTACTCAGAGCAACAGCCATGAGAGCAGCAGGAACCCCAAATGCCAATGGGTAACAAGCTTGCTTACTGTGAATCCCACATTCTTGAACTGGGGAGAAATTACAAAATTAAAGCTTATTATGGCATTGATAATGTTTATCTAGTTCCCATTTTAAAAATCCCTAACTGGTTATTACATATTTGTTTTCACTTATTCTTCTAGACTTATCTATTTGCCTTACTGACACAGCAGAGAAGTTGTTGAGTAGCTTCATTAGACCGGCTCACATGGAGCAGGTCAAGAACATTGAAATGCTGGCACCCCAGATCAGAGGTGGCCAAGCCTGGGAAGGGATTAACTGCTAGGATCAAAGAAAGAATTGACTTGGAACTTTTGAGACGATCCCTAATATACTGTAATGATGAGCTTCCTCCTCTGTAACAAGATTGTTTTTTTTTCTGTCTTTTTACCTGACCACTTCAGCTACCAGAACATATGGGGCCATTTCAGGATTTGATCTCTCTGTAATTAAGTGGATCCTGATTGTCAGGTTTCCCCCTTATTTCCCTGGATATTTTGATGGTCAGTACTGGGTCTAGTAGCTGTTGCTGTTTTTAGGCTTCCTCCTGTTTCTCAAAGGATATGTCAATTATGATGCCAGAAACTTTCTTTCGCTGTTTTGCTTATCTTTATTTGTATGGTCCATTCAATTCCTTGTTCATGACCACCAAGAGCCTGGACCTCACATCCATCTGCAACAATTAGGCAGCTGAGCAAAGGAATTTTGTAGTAGAAAGAGCAGGAGATGGAGGCTGGTCTAATTTCAGTCCTTAAGTAGATATCTGATACTAGCTAAGCCAAAGTTCTTATGTCCAGTGGGTTTTCTTAGTGGGGAGTTAAAAATAACCAGAATATTCAGTAAATAAAATCAAAAGTGGCTTGGAAAATCATGGTTGCATGTTCCTGAATTCATGGCAATTTGAAAACAATTAGATGACCCTGGCCAGAGGTCAACAAACTTTTCTGTGAAGAGCCAGAAAGTGAATATTTTAGTAAAAATATGGGCCATTTAGTCCTTGTCCCAACTACTCAACCCTGCTTTTGTAGGGTGAAAGGAGCATTAGACAATACACGAATGGATTTTATTGTCTTTCTAGAAATATAGTCTTTTCTATATTTCTGGATTTGGCCCATGAGCCATAGTTTTGCTAACCCCTGACTGAGGAGCATTTTAAACTCTGAAATCCTAGGATTGGTATGAAAATAATTAAGACTTTTGGAAGGGGCAACAGAGAATTCTGGAAATCCTTTTAATGGAATGCTGGAACCTCTGTGAATCTGATCTTAAAGGGGTTTTAACTTTGTCTTTGACTAGCTATTGCATAATTCTGTAGAGCAAGAAGTTAACTAGTAGAAAACTAATAGTCACACAATGTTTCCTATTCATGGCAATACAAATAAATTCCTTCTCTGTAAAAAATATAAATAAATCCCTGTTAGTCAAATTCCTATTTCAACTGACTATTATCCAATTCCCTCATTAATTAATAAGTTATATAAAATATTTGTCACATGCTCATTTCATATTTGTGTCAGAGTAATGATTTTACTTTTTAAAAAGTTATACTTTAAGACATTCTCTAATTCAAATATGCATAGTAGATATTCTAGTAGGTGGGGAGGTGGGGAAGATGAGGGAACATAAGAATAAAAACTACTAAGTTTTTATAGTACAAGTTGAAATGTAGTTTAAGGATCATCTCCAAACTCTAGTCTATGCAGATATCCAGAAATCCTCACAAAATATTTTATTTCATAATTTAAAATGATTCAGTGTGCATATCAAATCTTGTTTTGGTCTAATTTGTTCCCAAATATTCCCTTCCATGTCAAAAATCCACCAACTCTCAATGGATCATTAGTAAGCATAAAAATCTGAGTGATGTTGCTAGTTGCTGTTTCATCCTCTACCTTCGGCAGTTCTTTCTGAAATATGTGAGATAATAGAAAAGCAAAGAATAAGACCTTGCCCACAAAATTCTTTCTAACTCACTGAATATCACTGGGGAGCAAAATTTGAAGGCAAAATGTGTGGTTTCCACAGTCTCTCCTGTCTCATCTTTTACCATGAATAAGGACTTTGCATTGGTAATAATTTAAAAAAGTTGACTGTTATGCTAAGGATGCCATAGATTCTTCAGTAGTCATTAGGATAAGGGGTTCAAATAAGATTGAAAAGCAGATAAAACTCAAAAGAAAAGAAGCACATATTCTGGATTTCTATGTGTACTCCAGTGTGTCTGCTAGCTGAAGTATAATTGGAGACTAAAGATACAAAACAGACAAAGCAAGGACTTAAACTTTTAATCTGACTTTATCCCCACAATTAAAAAAAGGAGAACAGTAGTCCCCTTCTGATATTTTTACCTCTGAGAATGGGAGTGATGATAGTAGAAAGCAAACTTCCAGCATTAATGGCCAAATAAAAGATGGAAAAAAATCGGTTTCTTTGTTTTTCCTATAATAAAAAGGATCAAGTTAAAGTATAATGACTTTGGCTATACATCAATTGATCAAATGTAGCTGATGACCTGACTTTACTTCTCGGATTTGGTCAGTATCTCACTTTCAAGTCTACATGAAAAGAATTGGAACTGGAGAGAATTATGGTAAGTGAAATAAGCCAGGCAGTGAGTGGTAAATACCATATAATCTCACCTTTAAGTGGAACCTAATCAACAAAACAAACAAGCAAGCTAAATATAACCAGAGACATTGAAATTAAGAACAATCTGACAGTAACTAGAGGGTAGGTGAGAAGGGATAATGAGGGGAAATGGGGAGGGGAGAGAGTTTTCAGGAACGACTATAAAGGACACATGAACAAAACCAAAGGCAGTTGGAAGCAAGATAGCTGGGGTTGGGGGGAGAGGGGTAAATGGCAGACAACTGTACTTGAACAACAATAAAATAATTTAAAAAAGAAAAGAAAAAAGAATCCAGTGGAGAACAGACTTTGTGTCGGTAGAATTTGATTCTTGGAGGTTTATCATTCATTTATCTGGTTTCTGTGAATGCATGTGCTCTTACCTGGCCCTCTTCAAACTGATCTCCACCAAATGCAGACACACAAGGCTTGATTCCTCCAGTACCGAGAGCTATCAGCGCCAGGCCAATCATGGACAATGCCCTAGAGAGAGAACAACGGGGTGGGAGTTATTGCTGAAATGTAAGATCCTTATAAGCAGGAGCCTCTTGTTTCCTAATTTCCCTCTGAGGACCAGGTGTAGCAGTAAACACAGAAAAGGGACACAATCTATATGAGAAGAAAATGCACAGACATGCAGTCTTGATGGGTGAATGGAATTTGATCTCTTGAACCTTTAAGCTTATACCATTATCTAATAATTTACTAGCTAGAAACTTTAAAGTTATAGCTTGAATATTGAATAAGAATTTTTGTAAGGAGTTCTTTTGTAGCCTTATCACTTTCAATAAAAGAATAGATAAGTGAAATGTTTAAGCATTGTCTCTGGTATAATCTTAATAGACTCATAACAGTCATTAAAAACATTAAAAACATGATTTAATTTTAAATCAGAATATCAACTTATTTGGTATGATCTTGTTTACAGAAGACTAGAAAAAAGTAGAGGAAAAGATTTATTATTATAACTTTCACAATAATAAAATGTTATTTATAATAATTAGAAGGGATAAGGGTTATTTGGTTTTATTTACTTTTGCATTTTCCAATTTACCTATAAGTGTTTTACTTTCTGAATTGAAAAAAAAAATCACTCATACAATTTACCAACCCTCATTTTGTAGTTCATTGAATTATAGCAGATACTACAAATTTTAGATTTTACGATTTTTTCCATATCTTCTTGGTTGCTATGTTGCTTTAAAATGCTAAAAAATGTTTGATGGAACAGATAAAGTCAAAAGAGATACTGTGCATAAGAAAAAATTTTAAAAATATATATATTTTATGGATTATGCTATTACAGTTGTCCCATTTCCCCCTTTCACTCCCCTCCACCCTGCACACCTTCTCCCATCCACATCCCCCCCCCTTTAGTTCATGTCCATGTGTTATGTATATAAATTCTTTGGCTTCTACTTTTCCCATTCTTGCCCTCCCCCTGTCTATTTTCTACCTACCATCTATGCTACTTATTCTCTGTACCTTTCCCTCCTCCCCCTCCCACTACTAACCCTCAATGTGATCTCCATTTCTGTGGTTCTGTTCCTGTTCTAGTTGTTTGCTTAGTTTGTTTTTGTTTTTCTTTTAGGTGTGATTGTTAATAATTGTGAGTTTGCTGTCATTTTACTGTATATATTTTTTATCTTCTTTTTCTTAGGTAAGTCCCTTTAACATTTCATATAATAAGGGCTTGGTGATGATGAACTCCTTGAACTTGACCTTATCTGGGAAGCACTTTATCTGCCCTTCCATTCTAAATGAAAGCTTTGTTGGATAGAGCAATCTTGGATGTAGGTCCTTGCCTTTTATGATTTGGAATACTTCTTTCCAGCCCCTTCTTGCCTGCAAGGTCTCTTTTGAGAAATCAGCTGACAGTCTGATGGGAACTCCTTTGTAGGTAACTGTCTCCTCTCTTGCTGCTTTTAAGATTCTCTCCTCTTTAATCTTGGCTAATATAATTATGATGTGCCTTGGTGTGTTCCTCCTTGGGTCCAACTTCTTTGGGACTCTCTGAGCTTCCTGGACTTCCTGGAAGTCTATTTCCTTTGCCAAATTGGGGAAGTTCTCCTTTATTATTTGTCCAAATAAGTTTTCTACTTGTTCTTCCTCTTCTCCTTCTGGTACCCCTATAATTCAGATGTTGTAATGTTTAAAGATGTCCTGGAGGTTCCTAAGCCTCTCCTCATTTTTTTGAATTCTTATTTCTTCATTCTTTTCTGATTGGATGTTTCTTTCTTCCTTCTGGTCCACACTGTTGATTTGAGTCCCAGTTTTCTTCCCATCACTATTGATTCCCTGTACATTTTCCTTTATTTCACTTAACATAGCCTTCATTTATTTATCTAATTTGTGACCAAATTCAACCAATTCTGCAAGCTTCCTGATCATCAGTGTTATGAACTGTGCATCTGATAGGTTGGCTATCTCTTCATCACTTAGTTGTGTTTTTGCTGGAGCTTTGATCTGTTCTTTCATTTGGACCATTTTTTTTTTGTCTTGATATTCCTGTTACGTAGTGAGGGGCAGAGCCTAAGGTATTCCCCAGGGTGGGGCAACCTAGTTGCTGTTTTGTGACACTGTATGTGGGGGAGGAGTTTGAGAGGGAACAATGGCCCTTGCTCCACTCTGCTGGATTTCAGTCACTTTTCCCGCTTCCCCCAAGCAAATTGGGCCCTTCTAGTGCTAATTCCTGGGTGGGTGGGTTTTTGTACATTCTAAGATCCTGTGGGTCTCTCCAGGAAACTTTCCCATGAGGCTGGAAGTTTCTCCAGCTGCTGCCACAACCCCCACAGATGTTTTTAACCAGTGGTTTGAGGCTTTATTTCCCAGCTCTGGGGCACTGGGTTGTGCAGTCCCTCTCGCTCACCCTTTGTTTCTCCCGGTTTATCTGCACATGAATGTGGGACCAGCTGGTCCATCAGCCATTGCCTTGCCAGCCAGCTGCAGCCTTGCACACCCCATTCCACAATCCACCACCTCACTGGGCCTACTAGCCACCACCTTGCTGTGAGTCTTCTCTGCCCCAACTGCCCGACTTCCCCCCTCCTTCCAGTCTGGAAGAATGTGTCTTCTTTAACTCCTTGGTTGTTGCACTTCCATACAGTTCGATTTTCTGTCAGTTCTGATTGTTTTTTGTTTTTAAATTGTTGTTGTCCTTCTTTTTGTTGTGAGAGGAGGCACAGTGTATCTATGTATGCCTCCATCTTGGCCAGAAGTCCAAGAAAGACTTCTTTAAAAAAATCATGTTCATCTTCCCAAGTTAGCTGATTGAAGAACCCCTTTCATTGTTTGCTTCTTAACACAACTTAAGTGCTGTCACTCTAATATTTTTTCATTCCAGAGAGAGGAGAAAGGAGCAAGAAAAAGAGAGAGAAACATCAATGGGAGAAACACTGATTAGTTGCCTCCTGTGCATGCCCTGACCAGAGACTAAACCTGGGAACTGAAATTGCAACCTTTTGGTTTATGGAACAACACTCCAACCAGCTGAGCCACATTGGCTAGGGCTGCCACTCTAAGTATTTCAGAATACAACAAAAACATGGCTAGTTGAATATAGTATACCATGCACTCTTGTGAGAATTGTTAGTATTAAATGTTTTAATACTAACTCCATCAAATAAAATAAGTAACTAAGCTTTCTTGAGTACTCCTCACTCACCAGACAATGTTCCAGGTGCTCTATTTGGATTAACACACAACAGTCCTAGATGAGATAGGTGCTATGATGAATAAGGAAACTTAGGCACGGAGGTTAGACAACTTGCTTAAGATCACACAACTAGTAAAGGGCACAGCCAGAATCTGAATCCACATAGCCAGGCTCCAGAGTCTATGTTCTTAACATTGTAAATTAGAACACTGAAGCACAGAGAAGATAAGTTGCCCTAGGTCTGGGAGTCAAATACTGGAAGCCTGAGCTGCCAGACTGAGCTAATAGTCACTCCCCTCAACCAACACAGTTCCCTATGGGCTCTGAGAGTATTGCGTCAAGGGACCTAGTGTGGACAGCAATCTGACTGACGAACAAACCAGAAATACAGGAACTGAAGATATGAATTTGAATTTCAATTATATTTTTCCAACTGACAAGATGGTTTACTTAGAGATGAAGGAACTGAAGCACAGGAACAGGAAACAAAATAAATCTTTGTAACATGTCTACTAGACCAGACTGCTGTAAAGAGAAATTAATCTCACAGAGGAGCATTTGTTAATAGCAGTTTTAATCAAGGACTCAGAACACAGGACTCAAACAAATATTTATGAAACTGAATTACTGAAAGTTCAGCAAAATGGTAGTACAAGACAGAAAACCAAAGGTACAGAGTTTTGAGGAAACCTGGCACAATTAACTATCAAGGTCAGTGAGAGTTATGTCCCTCTAGGGAAGATCAAGTTAATGCAAGTATTCTGTGCACTGACCACGTGAGATGTAGTCTGGACAGCAAACCTTCAAGTCAGCAATGAGTCCAGACAACTGCTAGGATAGTGACCTACTAAAGGCCCAACTCTTAGTCAATTAAATGGCTTTCTCTGTACTGTTAATGAGGGAGCAAAGCCCTTCTTACACTTACAATGAAGTTCAATGGAAAAGATTAAAAATTAGAGCATCAGATAAGACCAGGGGGAGGGTTGAGGTACAGCAGCAGGGGTAACATCAACTCACACATGCAGAGCAATGTTGTTAGGGGTTCCATCGTGGTCGAAGTCTGAGAGGTCATTAATGGAGCTTACTGCGGTGACTGCCTGTCCAATTGTGTAGACAATGGATAGTGACACAATTGTCCTGTGTTTCAAGGGGTTAAAAAAATCCAAGTTAATTGTACAGTCCACTTCCTACTTCACCACAAAGAGGTCCCCTACCTTAACTTTTCAAGAGCCCAGACATGAATATATTTGCTTCTCAAACTTGAGTAAAACCAGTAACTTTTAGAAAGGCAACCTGCTGAAGAATTTGTTGCCAAGCACACAAGTGCAGAGCAAAGTTTTGGCTGGAGGAGCCAAGGCAAGGAGGAAGATCCATTTCATCTTTGAACTCTGAAAGACCCACTGTTTTCTTTAACCTAACTGTTGGATTCAGTACATAAAACTTCAATTGCTTATCTTCTGCCTGGTAACATTTGGGCTGGAGTGGACCATTGGTTATTTTTGTGCTGTATTAAATTATTTTGAGAATGAATTTTCCTGCTCCTGCACACTTCATGCTTTTGACCTGGAAGAGCCTCCACTTCCTTGCTTATTAAGTCCTAGGAACTTCCTGATAATCTACTATTGAATACACTTTCTGAAGGACTGGGTGAGTGTCACATGTCCTCTCTACTCATGGAGGAATGTGAGCCTTTTGGTAGCTGGGACATAAATTAGGGAGTTTCTTTGTTCTCCCTGCCCTTAACTCAGTGCCCCACACATTATTAATGGTACACAGTATTCCTGCTCCTATTTCAAGATGAGACAAAGATATTATCCCTGTTTGAAGGAGGAAAAAAAGAACCTACCAATGCTATTTGCAGTCACTGCTAAATGCTAGGCACAGTGCCAAACTCTGCAAGTATGATGATGAGCCAAAACAGGGCCCAGCATGCACTCCTAAGAGTTTTATGCTCCCAATTCTTTGCTCCCAGAACCCATGATCTCAAATCACAAAGCTAATAATTATGTTTTGTCTTGTTTGTGAATAAGAAATTTGCAACAACTCACTTGAACTTTCCGAGCCAGGAGTCAGCAATGAGAGCACCGAGAATTGGTGTCAGGTAGCACAAAGCAACAAACGAGTGGTAGACTGCAGTGGACAGATTGTCATCCCAACCAATGAACCTTGTGAAGTACAGAATCAGGAGTGCTTTCCGAAGTGGGTAGCAGGATGGGGAGGGAAACACAGTTAGAAGTGGCTGTGGTAACTGGCCCTCTTCATGCAAAGGGGTGGGATGTCAAAAATATTTACCTTTCATGCCATAGTAGGAAAATCTTTCACAGAACTCATTGATCACGATGAAGAAGATGCTCAGGGGATACCCAAAGACACTCTGACAAAAAGAAACAGTCAGGGGTTAAAATATGCTCTTTGTTGGCCCATATTTACAAATGAGTGCTAATGGCATGAAAAGTAGCTTGTACCTATTTAGAAACTTGTCAGTGACTATCCAGAGGTAGAATATAGGATTTTAAAATTTCTATTTTTTTACATACCACACAGAGACAACAATGAAATGAAGCATCTAGTTTTACTGTTAGTCTGAGAAGGGCTACATATAGCATTTCCTAAAGAGAAGGAATGTCACACAGCAACTCAGGATTGTCATCTCATTCATGTTAGATGCATGATACACAATGAAGCACAAATATGAACATTTAAGGGCAAAACAGACTAAAGTTTATAAGATGAAGCCAAATGGAAATGAAGAAAGGATACTTACCCGCGGCTCAGACATTCCTGAAAGAAAAACAGATGCCAATATTAAAGTCAGGTAACTAACGTACCTGTTGTTGAGCCTAAACTCAGACCCTCTGACTTTCCCTGGAAGTCAGATATGTTGAGTCCAAGGGTCCCAAACCACTCCCAACCCTGCCCAACCAGGCTGCACAGCAGGAAGTGAGAGGCAGGTGAGTGAGCAAAGCTTCACTCACATTACTGCCTGAGCTCTGTCTTCCATCTCTCTCCTACCCCCAACCCCTTCCCTGGTCCGTGGAAAAAATGTATTCCATGAAACTGGGCCCTGGTGCCAAAAAGACTGATGGGATTCCAGATGGCTCCAGCCCTCTCCAGGGTCCCAGTCCTAGACCATGTGTCTTATCCAGAGTAGGATCTGGCAGCTGCATTTCCTTTTAATTAGCTCCCAGCAATTCTCATGTGCAGTCAGAGCAGAGAACCAGAGGCACAGAGAATGGTGCCAAAGTCATTTCCTTCTTAAAACACTTCAAAGGCTGCCTATTTGTCCACAGAATAAAATTCAAACTTTTAGCATGTTCTTTAGTATCTCACAAGGTCAGTGGATTTGGTGAGGACTAAATAATGGAAATATGAACTGCTTATGGGTACCTAAAACACTAAAGATTCAACCACCATTCCTGTTAACTAGACCCATCTTCCTTCCAGCCCCTTCCCCATACATAGAGGGCTCCCACGATACCCAAACATTTGTTCACTGACTGCATGGTGTACCCACCCAAAGCCCTTAATGCAGAAGACAACAAATTCTCTGCAAGGAATGCTCCTTTTATGCCCTCCTTCCCTTCATGAAGCCTTCTCTGACCTCCTATGTTACCACAGTGCAATAGCAGTTTATATTTTTGTCCTACTTTAATGGAAGAATCATGTGCTGGCCATCTCCACACCTTTCCCAATACCTACCAGAGCAAAGCCTAATTATCAGAAGAGCAAAAAGACAAAGGGTGAGAATCCAAACAAGTTGATACAAACCAAGGGCCATTGACTATCTTCTTAACTTAGTGCCCTTCATCCCCACTGCTTAGCCCCTGATTTTCTGTTCCCCTGAATTCTGACAAAAATTGAACCATAGTCTTGTCTCAAGTCTTAACATTTCCTTGTACTACTTCCTACACCAACACATTACCCAGTAATTATCAGTGGCTGTTACATGCTAGGCCTCTTTCCATGGGGAATCATCTCCCTCCCCCTCTCCAGCCCTCACAGACCACATCTTAGAGTTCTTTGTTGTTGAGACCTTGTTCTTAGGGTCCCCTGAGCTCTGCTGCCTCACCCTGCCTCTATTAGGAACCAGTGATTCCACAGCAGTGTTTCTCAATCTGGTATGTACCTCAGCATGAACCCGAGGGCTTATGAGAATTGGTTGCTGGACCACATGCCCAGAGTTGTCTCTATAGGTCTGGGGTGGCCCCTTGAGCTTTCATTTCTGACAAGTTCTAAAGTGATGTTGATACCCTGGTCCAGGAACCTCTCTTTGAGAACCATGGCAGGGCTGAGATGTTGAATCATCTGATCTACATAAGTAAGTTTTATCACTTCACTGGCCCTGAGACCAGAGACCATTCTGTGTCAGTTAAGAGTAGGAACTGACTACAGAAGCTGGACAGTACACTGAAGTTTTCACCAAATCTCCCCATCTCAAACTCCTACATGGTTCCCCATTCAGGGCCCTTCCTCTTGGGTCTATTATGTGCAAGTCCTGGGCCCCATGACACAATAAGCAAAACTGCAACTCTGCCTGAGGAACTCCATTCTTGGCCCATGTGGTCTTTCACCCGCTCCTCTGGTGGGGCCATACTTCCTGATTCTGGTCATGTTTTGCTGTGGGTATTTGCACTTCACCAGCTCAGCATGGCCCCATAGCCTCATACCAGATAGTTTCACTTTGGCCCACTAAAGAACAGTAATGCTATTTTAGTCCTTGTCTTTAGGAGGGAAATAAACTGTCCTGATCTCACAGGGCTCTGATTCTGAACTCTTCTTGCCTACAAAATTCTGGAAGGAGATTCCTCAACACTAAAAGACTGGTTTTCCCCTATGATCTCACCTATAAGTGGAACCTCATCAACAAAACAAACAAGCAAGCAAAATATAACCAGAGACACTGAAATTAAGAACAAACTGACAGTAACCAGAGGGGAGGTGGGAGGGGATAATGAGGGGGGAAGGAGGAAAGGTATTCAGGAACATCTATAAAGGACACATAGACAAAATTAAAGGTAGGTAGGATCAAGGGTGGGGAGTGGGGATGGCTGGGGGGAGTGTGGGGGGATAGAGACAACTGTACTTGAATAACAATAAAAAAAAAGACTGGTTTTCTCCCCAGTTAGACTTCCTTGTGGGAATGGGCTGCTTTGAGGGGCATCATGTGAAGAATGCGGGCATGGGTTCATATGGTTGAATCTCAGTCTGGTTACTTTCCAGCTGTGACCTTGGGCAGCCTGCCTATCAAATGAAGATAATGCCACATACCGTACAGGACTGCTGTAAGTGTTCCATGTGAAAAGCCTCAGCCCAGGGCTTGACACGTCATTCAGTGGGAAATTCTACTACCACAGAGACTTCAGCACCTTGCATGGTGCTTTTCACAGAGTGGAAATTGAATGTTTGTTGAATAAATACATATTCCAAAGTACCAAGTCATCAAGTACCATGTTCAGATCTTGGCTCTGCTACTTGCTAGTTGCATTTGCCCCTTCTGCTAGCCACCTTCTGCCCATTAAGCTGAGCTGCATGGATTTTAGGATACACGTTTTGTAAAGCCCACTAGCAGTATTTGAAGCCCCATTTCATTGCAGTGGTGTTGTCTTCTTGAGGATATGGAAGGACCTTACAGTGTTCTGCCTACTTAGACTCCATATGATGTTGTCTTACTATTGTCTCCCAAAGACCAGACACAGAAGGGACTGACACCCACAGACTGGTCCTTGCAATGAACCTTCTTTAGAAAGACAGGAGGGAGGTATGGACACTCAAACTTAACAGAGATAGCCTAGATCTTCACTGCAATCATGCCTTCTGCAAGTTTCTCAGAATTTTGGTTTTCAAGGAAAGACTTTGTTTGGCCAAGGTAGCATATATATATTTTGCTAAATATTATTTAACACTGATTATTTGCTAAATAATAATGGCAAAGGTTTTGTTTAGTTCAAACATAAATAGGGTTATAGAAAAGAGACCAAAACAATCAGATAACTTAGGTCTTGTTATAACCATCACGCCCAGAACGACATTATGGAAAATGATATTTCTAAGCTCAATCAAGAAAAAATCTGAGTACACAGCATCACTCGGGAAGTTTTTTATTTTTGACAGGTGTACTTTTAAAAGGCATGTATTGCAGGGCAGAGGTTGATAAACTCATCTGCAGAATTAAGAGCTGTTTACTAGATGTAATACTGTAGTCAGTATTTTTTGTCTTAATACACCTGTGTCAACAGGATTGCTATCTTAGAAAGTAGAAGCAGTGCTTATGTTGAGTCTTAAATCTGAACTCAAATTTCAACTGTCACAGAGTCTGTTTATTCTGGTACTACTGTGTCTGTTCTTGGTATCCCGATAGTAAATCTAATCAGCATATTTGAGTGGTCAGATGTTTCTAGCATCATTCATGGGTTACTTGGATTTAACTACTGATCTAAGTAAACCAGTTTAGAATCAAACTTGCCATGGAGCTAGCTTAGCCAGTACCAGGCACATGGCAAGCACTGATCAAGACTGGTTCTTATTGTTATTCTAACATGAGCAGTGCTTTTATCTTTCTTTTGGCTAAAGAATTTAATAAAATAAATATACATTATACATTTCTATGATTACTGACTTGGGGATAGTATCAGGAAAAAACAGGAAACAGTCTACACTTCTCGTTACTTAATGAAATCTCTTCATTCAGGTGACTATTTCCTACTATTTAACAAAACACATTCCATATTTTAAACTATTTAGGGGTGGAAACCATAACTTTAACTGTTTATTACCTAGAAATTAAAAACTCCCTTAGCATCATGATGGGTTTAAAGAGTGAGTTTCTAGCACTCGGACTTAAGGAGAGAAGGAATGAAGCATTTTGCTGAAGTCTAACAGAGGAGCTCTCACCTTCACGCTGACAGAAAATTGTTCCTTATCGTTACCAAGAATGAACTTGGGGGAATACGTTAAGTGTTGCATAATGTGTTAGAGATGGTATTTCGCAAGTTGTGTGGTGCGGTATGCAGAATGCTGGTGCCCCAAAGATGTCCATGTCCTTGGCAGTTGTGGCCATGTTACCTTCCCCAGCAAAGGAACTCTGTGATTCAGTTAAAGACCTTGAGATGGAGTGTTCATTCTGGATTAGTTGGTTGGCCTCAGGGCAATCACAAGGGTCCTTAAAAGAGTCTAAGGGGGAGATATGAGGCAAGAAGCAGAGGTTGGAGTGATGGCAATTGCTGGAAGGCCACCAAGAGCCAAGGAATATGGTGGTTTCTAGAAGCTAAAAAAGGCAAGAAAATGGTTTTTCCCTTTGAAACTCCAGAAGGAATACAGCCCTGCTGACACTTTGATTTTAGCTCAGTGAGATCCAGGCCAGTTTTTGACCTCCAGAACTGTAATAAAATATATTTATGACATTTAAAGCCACCAAGTTTGTGCTAATTTGTTATAGCTGCAATAGGAAATAACACATGGGTGGCCTCAAGCTTTGTAAACATAGGTTTTTATCACAATTTATATAGAACCAAGTCTTGAACTTCTTAGCAGTTTTATTTGTTGACAGAATGCCCTTTTTGTATTTTTTTTCCTAAGCTACATCTTCTACCTGGGGCCTTAGAAGTGCATACCTGGCACCTGCCTTTTCGATGTGATCTGGCAGCATTTGTATGTGCTCTGCTACCTTCTGCAGGTTGCTGACTCTCCATCTCTAATGCAGGAATGCTGCCTCCCAGGTGTGCTGCAAAGCAGGAGTGGTCTTCCAATAGTTTCATAAACCAAGATTAAAAGGGGTTAAGTTGATCATTATTGTTTTTAAGCCATGCACATGCCTCACAAAGTAGGTCCCATGAGACCCCAGGGAAGGTCTCTGCTAGAATACACTTAGCCTCACTCTGAGCCTAAGTGGTTTCTGAATTAAGGTGAGAACCCCTCTCTTAACACTGCTCCTGAATCTAATGGGGGGAAGGACATGGGCCTTGGAAATAAGGAGGTTGAACTGCAGCTTGAAGATATTCTTCCTAGACATGTGGCTTTGTTCAAAACACTTAACCACTGGACCTCCATTCCTTCATCTAGAGAGGCTAACACCTTCTTTGCAAGTTGATTAATCAGAGTCTACATTAATGAAATGAAGTTTGTTATTCACTGCACCCCAAGAAGACAGCTGGGTAGTATAGATGGGTGCTTTGAATGAATTGACTTAAAATGAAAATATGGAGAAGAATTTTCCATGGCAAGCCTTGGCAGGGGTGAGAAGGCTCTCAATGAAAGATGTAGTCCCCTCCAGGGTTGCTCACATATTAACCAAACACATCCTTATAATGTCACCCTGGGAACTTCAGGCATGGAGATTAGGACAGAGAAAAGTCAATCTTCTCAAATACAAGCCACAGCAAGTATTGCTTTTCAATCAAGTTGCTTTTCCAATGGGCAGCACTATAGTGTGTGACATGTGGGTAGCTGTAAGGGTTTAAGGATAATTTTTAATTCCCCAGGGCAGTGGGTCTCAAAGTGGGGTCTCTGGACCACTAGCAGCAGCACTTGATAACTCATCAGAAATGCAAACTCTCAGGTCAATCCCAGACCAACACAATCTGAAACTCTGGGGGTGGGGCCTGGCCTTCTGCAAGTTATCAAGGCCTCCTTGTTATGCTGAAGTCTAGAATGGCACTACACTACCACTCTAGAACAACACTACAGAGCATAAAGAGATGGGTCTGGTGCAAAGATGTGCATGCTAAGTGGCCACCCCTATCCAGGTGATTAGCTCCTCTGATATGATTCTGGCCTTTGCTAATTTTGCCTGTTTCTAAGGCTCCATCCTTCTTTTACCTTCCCAGTCTCCTGTCCACTCAACCTGAGCTTCCCTAGATGGTGCATTTCAGGACTGCTCTCAAACCTTGCTTGCTCTCTGTTACCTGTACAGTCAGACCTGCTGCTCCACATGGCACTCAAAGCCATTTGGGATCTGACTTCCATCTTCCTCCACCCTGCAGAGAGTGCAGGCACACGACTTCTCTCTCTGTGCCAGGCTCTTCATAGATCCCTGCACCATTAGGGCAGTTAGCATCTCACCTGCTCTCTCAGCCTTCCAGATATTTTCTCCCCATCTTAACTTTTGGTCAACTGCCCCTGACCGAGCAAGTTGTTCTGATTTCTGAAAAAAGTTAGAGCCTCACACGTCACCTTTTTTTTTTTTTTTTTTTAGAAAACAGTGTGTACCATTTCAAAAAGAGCCTACCAGGATATGCATGAAGCATAACTGTGGTTGACCTAAGGCAAAGTGATGTGGGAATCCAGAGGAAGACGAAAAACTTGTGTGCCTTGTGTTGCATACTTGCTTTGGTTTTTTTCCCAAAATTGATCAACTTTGATCAAGAGTGAAAAGTGCTCTGGCCTGTGTGGCTCAGTTGGTTGGGGCATCATCCCTTAAACTGAAAGGTCAAGGGTTCAATTCCTAGTCAGGGCACATGCCTAGGTTGTAGGTTTGATCCCTGGTCTTCGTGCATACAAAAGGCAGCCAATAGATGTTTCTCTCTCATGCCAAATGTTTCTCTTCTCTCTCTGTCCCTCTCTAAAATCAATAAGCATATCCTTGGGTGAGGATAAAAAATGAAGTGAAAAGTACTTTTCTCTCCTTAAATGAATGATTCCATAACAGCAGATGAACTTGAGACCAAATTCTGTGTCTGTAACCCAGTCCCTCGTTTCTGAAGCAGATCTTCTTGAGTCTGTTTGACTGTTCCTTGGCAAGTAGAATAGGGAAACTGAGACACACAGCTGAACAAACTGGCCCAGCAATTGACAAGAAGATACAAAAGGTCACCTCCCTGGAGGTAACATCTAGGCCTCACTTGTATTTCAGCTCCAGGGCCAGAGAAGCAGCAGAACCAGGTGGGCAATGCCAGAACCAACTACAACGATTAAAGACCCCCTGCCCTGGCACTGACCAATCAGAGGAGACCATGACCTTGAAAGGGCACACCTGAAAAACTGGTGAATATTCTACTGAAACCCTCCCCTGAGATCTCCCCTAAGATTCCAGCCCGCAAGAGAGAGATAAAAACCTCAAGACAAAGGACCCAGTGTGCATGCCCTCTGAGGAGCAGCCCAGGACATTCCCTTCTTCTTCCCCCACTTCTTTCCCCACAGCCACCCCCAAGTCCTAAACTCTAAAGCAATGGGCAATAGCAGCAGCTTGTCCCAGGTTGCCCTCAAGGCCCCTTTTTCTCTGACTTCCCAGTGAGCTAAGGCAGCCTAGCCTAGGTTCTCCTGTTGCTTTTTCTATGCTAAGCCCTTCTTTGTTTCACCATCCCTAGCTTTAATAAATGTACTCTCATAGTCACCTGGACTCGTGTTGTAAAATCTTTCCTACACAAAGTCAAGAACCCACACACTACAGCTGGCTCTAGGGCGACCCACTCAGGGCCAGGCCCCTGTCTGGTAACAACTTGATGAGTTTTTTTTCCCTCTTACTTGAATGTTTTGCCACATGTCCTACTCTCAGGGCCCCTGCTAGTCCACATGGCACTTCTTTTATCCATTAGGAAATTGTGATCTTTCCGGCCAGAGGCTGCCCCAGGAGGTACAGCTTGATGAGTAGACAGTCACTTGCCTCCAGTAAGAAAAGGTGTCCTTGGGAGGATGCATTGCTTGGGAATGGAGCATGGGCTACATCCCAGCCCCTGGGGCCCTCTTGCTGGGGCCTTCATGCAGGATATAGCCTGTCCACATATGGGCAGAGGCCCTGCCCATCCTTTAATTTTTTTTTTTATAAAAACAGCTCCCTTTTCACAACCACCTTCTTTCCCGCTTAGGGAGAATCTATTTGTTCCCTGATATTCAACAAGTAGCTACATAAACACAGAAGGCACTCACGTATGGTCTGCAGAATCAAGTCACTTTAAACAAGCCACTGGTTACCTCATCTGCACCATTGTGAAAAGCTAAGGAGTGATCAGTCCTTTCAGAACTAAGAGTGTCAACTAAACCCTAATAACATGAAGCTGCTTTAGAAATATGGGGCAATCAATGCTAATGGGACAGCATAGGTTTTATTAAGCGACTTTGGCATGATACCATTGCAAGGAATGGCTCAGCTCTGGAGCACTTGCAACCTAACTTGTACACATGCAGGCAGGCAATGCAGGCAAAGGTGTGAGTCCCAGTGATGAGGAATGGAGCTTTCTGTCCAGCTCCCACACCTATGTCCCCGCCGCCCTCCCCCTCCAGAAAACAGATACAGAATATAAGACCACTTAGTCTGTCTTAGTCTGTCATAGTCTTCTCAGCAAAGGGGTAGCTTACAACGCATGTTGCCATTGTGAGCTCCTGTTGTTTCAGTGTTGCCCTTTTTGTTGTGGGAACAGGGACCACAGGGAGCTGGCACCTTTGGCTAGTCTTCCTTTGCTGTGGGTGTAATAAACTGCCTTCTTGTGTCTTTAGCCATCCATCAGCCAGGTCTTGTTCTTGCCTTGTTCTGAGTGTGACTGATAGCTATGCCTTTGCCTTTCTTTTAACCACCTCGTCCATCAGCTTGGGAGTCCACTGGTCAGGACTGAGGGAAACAGCTCATTAGTTTGCTGGGGCCGCCATAAAAACATACCACAAATGGAGAGGTTAAACACAATGGAAATTTATTGACCCACAATTCTGGAGACTGCACATCCAGGATCAAGGTGTGGGCAGAGCTGGTTCCTTCTGAGGGTTGGGGGGGAGAATCTATCCCAGGCCTCTTCACTAACTTCCGGTGGCTTACTGGCAATCTTTAACTTGTAGGGGCATCACCCTGATCTCTGCCTTCATCTTCACAGGGTCCCCTCCCTGTGTGCATGTCTATGTATGAATTTCTCCTTTTTGTAAGGACCCACAATATTGGATTAGGGGCCCACCTACTCCAGTATGACCTCATTGGGACCAATTTTATCTACAACTATCTTATTTCCAAACAAGGTCACTTTTTGAGGTACCAGGGGTTAGGACTTCAGCACATAAATTTGGGGGTTTGGGGAGCAAGAGGTCAACCCATATCAGTCAGTGAACATTTGTAGTATACAACTTATTGTTGTATGCTACAGATATTTTCTTACCTTTTAAAATGACTTCTACACATGATTGCCTAAAATTATAGTCTTAAGAGGTCCATAATAGCTGCCTCTGATGGTTTCATAAATAAGCTATGACTTTTATCATTGTTTCATAACTATGTATGTATATCCTGACCACCACTTCTGTTCTCTTTAAGAAAAAAAATGATCCCTATGGGTCTCAGGATCCAACTGGCATGTAGACATGCTCCGAGATTGATTGTTCCTAAATTGCAGGGAAAGGGCAGCCTGTCCAGAGGGTGCTAGAGAATTAATGTGCAATAACCTGTTATGCAAAACAGAAAGATCCAGGCACAGGCTTAGGCTCTGCCTCAGGTAGTAACAGGGCACAGTTACTCCAAGGAGGTGATTTTACTGGGTGTTAGGAAGGCAGCACTTGCTCTCCATGTGATGTCTTTTATCTACACCTGGACAGTCTTTTACTGTAGAACATCCTTTATTCTGCACATTGAGTCAGGCTTACTTTTAAGTGCTATGATTGCTGAAAATGAATAAATTCTCAGGTTAGAGAGAAGGCAGACTTATCCTCAGAGTGGGCTCCAAAATGAAATAAGAGAACAGCACATGAAGGGAAGCAGCTATCAGCTGCCTGAACAACACCCTCCCACCACAGGTAATTACACACACCCAATAGGAGACACTAGCAAGTTTATTAGCATTGGCCCTAATAATATTGTTTATTGTCATATGAGAAAACAATACCAATGACACACAAGTGTCACTAAATCAAAAGGAACTAATATTCTTGTCATTGGGCAGGGGGAGCAGGGTGTTGATTTGGAGGCAGTTAAGTTAGAGACTCTAAATATCAGAGGCAAAGATTCATTCTTAGATGTTAAATCCTGGCTAGAAAATTTGCTTTACGATCATGGAAAGTGTGAAGTTAGGCTACAAATCTATGTACAAAATGCACATTTCCCCCACTTGATATTTAGATTGCACATGCCTCATTCCTATCATGAGACTATCTATAAGAAATTTCTAGAACTAGAATGCTGGTAAAATATTTGCATATTTTAAATTCTGTTAGATGTTACCTAACAACTCTTCATAGAAATGTTAGGTGACTCATTTCTTCCATTCTTGTAATTTTTAAATAAGTATGCATAGAAGAAACAGCTATAAAGAAAAGGTTAAACATTATCTACAGCTAAATGCTGCCTGGAAATTTTATCCACAGTATGGACATAATTTTTAGAATTAATTTGAGGTAAATTACCTAAATCTATGACATCACTGTGAGCATCTCTGATTCACCAGATATTACACATGGGAAGTGTTTTATACACTGTTCTGTTATTAAATGGATTGTTGTTTACAATTGATTTAAACTATGATCAGAAAAGTCCATCTGCTGTTTTGGGGGAAGATACTAGTCACCAAATTTAGCACCTTAAGTTGAGGTGAGGATGCAAATTGCAATATAGTTATCTTTACACATGAAGAATATTTTCTACCTAATGTTATGCATCAGTGATGTATATATTTCAGAGAGAACATTTTCTATTACCCTGTATACTGGGTTAAATGGTGTGTGTCCCCCAAACTCATTTCCTTCTCAGAATCTCAGAATGTGACTTTATTTGAAATAGGGCCATTACAGATATAATGAGTTAAAATGAGGTCATACTGGAATAGAATGGGTCTTCAATCCATATGACTGGTGTTCTTATAGGGAGACAGCCATATAAGGACAGGCATGCACAGAGGGGAAATGAGATGAAGACACACAGACAGAGCACGATGGCCAGGTGATCATGGAGGCAGAGATCAGAGTGATGCATCTACAAGCCAAGAGTGCCAAGAAGCTAAGAGGGAGATGTGGAACAGATTCTTCCCAAGAGTCTTCAGAAGAAGCATGGCCCTACCAATACCTGGGTATTGGACTTCCAATGTTCAGAACTATGAGAGAATACATAGAGGTTTCTTTTTTTATTATTTTTTTAATTTTGTTGTTCAAGTACAGTTTTCTGTGTTTTGCTCCCATCCCAGCCCACCCATCCAAGTCTTCCCCACCTCCCTCCCATATCCACTCCTCCCTAGTTTTTGTCCATGTGTCTTTTATTCCTGTAAACCCTTCCCCCTGAAATTCCCACCCCTCTCCCGTATGGTCACTGTCAGCCTGTTCTCTATTTCAGTGCCTGTGGTTATATTTTGTTTGTTTGTTTGTTTTGTTGTTTAGGTTCCTGTTAAAGGTGAGATCATCTGGTATTTGTCTTTCACCACCTGGCTTATTTCACTTAGCATCATGCTTTCCAGTTCCATCCATGCTGTTGCAAAGGGTAGGAGTTCCTTCTTTCTTTCTGCTGCATAGAATTCCATTGTGTAAATGTACCATAGTTTTTTGATCCATTCATTTACTGATGGGCACCTAAGTTGCTTCCAACACTTGGCTATGGTAAATTGTGCTGCTATGAACATTGGGGTGCACAGGTTCTTTTGGATCGGTGTTTTAGGATTCTTAGGATATAGTCCCAGCAGTGGAATTGCTGGATCAAAAGATCCATTTTTAGTTTTCTGAGAAAATTCCATACTGTTTTCCATAGTGGTTGTACTAGTCTGCAATCCCATTGACAGTGCACTAGGGTCCCCTTTTCTCCACAACCTCTCCAACACTTGTTTGTTGCTTTGTTTACGATGGCCGTTCTGACTGGTATGAAGTGGTATCTCATTGTGGTTTTATTTTGCATCTCTCAGATACCTATCAATACTGAGGATCTTTTCATGTGTCTCTGGATCTTCTGTATGACCTCCTTGGAGAAGTGTCTGTTGAAGTCCTTTGCCCACTTTTTAACTGGGTTGCTTGTCTTCTTAGAGTGGAGTCATGTAAGTTCTTTCTATATTTTGGAGATTAAACCCTTGTCTGAGGTGTCACTGGCAAATATGTTTTCCCATACAGTTGGTTCTCCTTTTAAATACTGTTTTCTTTAGCTGTGCAGAAACTTTTTATTTTGATGAGATCCCATTTGTTTATTCTTTCCTTTATGTCCCTTGCTCTAGGGGATATATCGGTGAAAATATTTCTATGTGCAATATCTGAGATTTTCTTGCCTATGTTCTCCTCTAGGACTTTAATGGTGTCACAGCTTATATGTAAGTCTTTTATCCACCTTGAATTTATTTTTGTGCATGGCGTAAGTTGATGCTCAAGTTTCATTTTTTTCCATGTAGCTGTCCAGCTCTCCCAACACCATTTGTTGAAGAGGCTATTTTCACTCCATTTTATATTGGTGTCCCTTTGTCAAATATTAATTGACTGTCGAGACTTGGATTTATTTCTGGGTTCTCTCTTTTGTTCCATTGGTCCATGTGCCTGTTTTTATGCCAGGACCAGGCTGTTTTGATTGCTGTGGCCATATAATATAGTTTACTATCAGGTATTGTAATCCCTCCTACTTTGCCCTTCTTTCTCAAAATTACTGCAGCTATTCAGGGTCATTTGTACTTCCATATAAATTTTTGAAGTGTTTGTTCTATGTCTGTGAAATATGCCATTGGTACTTTAATAGGGATTGCATTGAATCTGTAAATTGCTTTGGGTAGTATGGACATTTTGATGATGTTAATTCCTCTGATCCATGAACACGGTATATATTTCCATTTGCTTGTGTCTTCCTTAATTTCTTTCTTCAGTGTTGTAAAGTTTTCTGAATACAGGTCTTTTACCTCCTTGGTTAGGTTTATTTCTAGGTATTTTATTTTTATTTTTGCTATATCAAATGGGATTTTTTTCTTGATTTCTGCTTCTGCTGTTTCATTGGTGGTGTACAGAAATGCCTTTGATTTCTGGATATTAACTTTGTATCCCACTGTTTTTCCAAATTTGTTTATTAGGTCAAGCAGTTTTTTGGCTGAGTCTATAGGATTTTCTATGTACACTATCATGGCATCTGCAAACAATGACAGTTTTGTTTCCCCCTTTCCAATTTAGATACGTTTTATTTCCTTTTCTTGTCTGATCACTGTGGCTAAAACTTCCAACACTATACTGAATAGAAGTAGTGAAAGTGGACAACCTGGTCTGGTTCCTGATATTAGTGGAAAAGATTTTAGTTTTTGCCCATTGAGTATGATGTTGGCTGTAGGTCTCTCATATATGGCCTTTATTATGTTGAGGAATGCTCCCTCTATTCCCACTTCACTGAGTGTTTTGATCATAAATGGCTGCTGTAACTTATCAAATGCTTTTTCCACACCTATTGATATGATCATGTGATTTTTTGTCTTTGCTTTTGTTTATGTGATGTATTACATTTACTGATTCGTGAATACTGAACCATCCTTGCATCCCTGGGATGAATCACACTTGGTCATGGTGTATGATTTTTTTTTAATGTGCTGTTGGATGCAGTTTGCCAATATTTTGTTGAGGATTTTAGCATCTATGTTCAGCAGCGATATTGGCCTGCAGTTTTCTTTCTTTGTTGTGTCTTTATCTGGTTTTGGGATTGCTGGCTTCATAAAAAGAGTTTGGGAGTCTTCCATCTTTTTGGATTTTTTGGAATAGTCTATGAAGGATAGGGGTTAGCGCTTCCTTAAATGCTTTGTAGAATTCTCCTGTGAAACCATCTGGACTCTGGCTTTTGTGTATCAGGAGTTTTTTGATTACTTCTTCAATTCCATCTGCTGTTATTGTTCTGTTCAGGCTTTGTGTTTCTTCTTCACTCAGTTTAGGAAGATTATATTTTTCTAAAAATTTGTCCATTTCAGCTTGGTTTTCAAATTTCTTGGCATACAGTTCTTCATAGTAATTTCTTATAATCCTTTGTATTTCTGTGGTGTCAGTTGTAATCTCTCCTCTTTCATTTCTGATTGTGTTTATTAGGGTCTTCTCTCTTTTTTTGTTGATGAATCTGCTTAAAGGCTCGTCTATTTTGTTTATTTTTTTAAAGAACCAGTTTCTGGATTCATTGATCCTTAGAATTGTGCTTGTAGACTCTCTGTCATTTAATTCTGCTCTGATTTTGGTTATTTCCTTCCTTCTGCTTGCTCTGGGCTCTCTTTGTTGTTACTCCTTGAGTTCTTGCAGGTGTAGGGTTAGTTGTTTTTTTGAAATGTTTCTGTCAGTTTTAGGTAGGCCTGTATCACTATGAATGTCCTTCTCAGGACTGCCTTCGCTGTGTCCCATAAGCTTTGGGTTGTTGTGAGTTCATTTTCATTTGTTTCCAGGAACTTTTTGATTCCTTCCCTAATTTCATTCTTGACCCATTCATTGTTTAATAGCATACTATTCAATCTCCATGATTTTGAGTATTCTGGGTTTCTTCCCTTGGGGTTGGTTTCTCGTTTCAGTACCTTGTGTTCAGAGTAAATGCTTCGTATGATTTCAATTTTCTTGAATTTGTTGAGGCTTGTTTTGTGTCCTATCATGTGGTCTATGAAATGGTCCATGTGCATTCGAAAAGAATGTGTATTTAGCTTCTTTGGGATGGAGGGCTCTATATATACACCAGTTAATTTCATCTAGGGCATTGTTCAAATCCACAATATCTTTGTTGATATTTTGTTTGGAATATCTGTCCATTTTTGACAGTGGGGAGTTAAAATCTCCTACTACAATTGTGTTGCTGTCAATATCTTTCTTGAAGTCCTCCAAGATTTTCTTTATGTATTTGGGTGCTCCTATGTTGGGTGCATATATATTTCTAATGGTTATGTCTTCTTGGTGGATTCTTCCCTTGAGTATTATGAAGTGACCTTCTGGGTCTCTCTTTATGGCCCTTTTTCAGAAGTCTATTTTGTCTGATATGAATATTACTTCCCTGGCTTTTTTTTTTTCCTGTCCCTTTGCTTGGAATATTTGTGTCCAGCCCTTCGCTTTCAGTCTGTGTAGGTCTTTTGTTCTGAGGTGTGTTACTTGTAGGCAGCATATGTGTGGGTCATGTTTTCTTATCCATTCAGCCATTCTATGTCTTTTGATTGGAGCATTTAATCCATTTACGTTTAAGGTTATTGTTGATAGGTACTTATTCTTTGCCATTTTCGTACCTGTGTTTCTCTCTCTCTCTCCTTTTCCTTCCTTTCCTTTAAGCAGTCCCTTCAGCATCTCTTGCAGAGCTGGTTTGGTGGAGGTGTATTCTTTTAGACTTCTTTTGTCTGGGGAGCTCCTTATTTGGCCTTCTATCTTGATTGAGAGCCTTCCTGGGTAAAGTAGCTTTGGTTGAAGGCCTCTGGTTCTCATTACTTGGAATATTTCTTGCCATTCTCTTCTGGCTTGGAGTGTTTCCATTGAGAAATCACCTGCTAACCTTATCAGGGCTCCCTTGTATGTTACTTCCTGTTTCTCCCTTGCTGCTTTTAAGATTCTCCCTTTGTCTTGGTATTTTGCCATTTTAATTATGATATGTCTTTAAGTGGGCCTCTTTGGGTTCCTCTTGATTGGGACTCTCTGTTTCCTGGATTTTTGTGACTTTTTCTGTCATCAAATTAGGGAAGTTTTCCATCATTACTTTTTCAAACAGGTTTTTTATCCCTTACTCTTCTTCTTTTTCTTCTGGCATCCCTATTATATGGATATTATCATGTTTTATATTGTCTTGCATTTCTCTTAATCCCTCTTCATTCTTTCTGAGTCTCTTCCTTTTCTTGATCTTTCTTTCTTTTTTTTTGTACTTTGTCCTCCAATTTGCTGATCTAATCTTCTGCTTTATCTAGCCTGCTACTGATTCCTTCTACTGTGTTCTCAGTTCAGAAATTGTATGCTTCATTTCCTCTTGGCGCTTGTTGATGGTCTCTATTTCATTTTTCATGTTGATATAGTTTGCAGTGAGTTCATCGTAGTTTCCCTGCAGTTTCTGGTAATTCATTACCAGCTCATTGAGCTTCCTGATAACCATTGCTTTGAATTCAATATCTGATAGTTGAGTTGCCTCTATTTCATTCAGCATTCTTTCTGAGGCTTCCTCCTTTTCTTTCATTGGGGGATTGTTTCTTTGTCTTCCCATTGTTTGTGAGACTCTTCTTGCTAGCCTCTGCTTCTTAAATTGATCTGTGCTCACTTGCTGGGTTTATGGTGTGAATTTCTGTGGTAGAATACCTGTGAGATTCAGTGGTGCAGTCTCCTTGATTTCCCAAGCTCACTGGTCTTGGGCTGCCATTTAAGTTGGCTCTGTGTTTGTCTTTGGGTTTTGATTGTTGTTGGGTCTTTCTTTTGTGGGTTCTTCCCACCAGCTGGTTAAATGAGGGTCAGTCTATCCACCATCTCTTGTATTTTGTTGTGCTGGTGAGGGCAGGTTGTATTGGAGCTGGTTCTTCTGTGTGTACAAGGTTTTGAGGATTCTCTCCTGCTCTTGTTCAGTTTTTGTACTGGGTATTTTCTCCACTATTTAGTTGTATTTCCAGATAAGTCCTGGATTGGGGTTTGTGTGGTTCCTTTGTTGTTGGGTTTCCTGTTCCAGTGGTTATCGTGGTGTTCACCGCTTCCACCTACTCTTTTTTTGTGATCAGTTGGAGGGGGAAGGCAAAATGGTTTAAGACAGCAAGACAGTATTCTATGGTATTTACAGTAGCAGCCAGTAGAGAAGGGATAGGAGATCCTTTGGTCATGTATAGTGTTAACCATGATCTTCCAATCAACTAGCTGATTTTTATAAAGGATGGAAAGAAGATAAGACTCTTGTTGGGGAGGGAAGAATTGTGAGTTGGATCTAGAAAGCAGTGAGGTTGTGGGAGGTCAGATTGTGAGGTAAGGTGAGAATAAAGGATAGTAAATAGGTGTAGTGTGTGAGAGAATAGAGTTAATCACTGCGGTAAAAGAGTTCAGGAAACTGTGAAGTGGGCTAAGATCTGGGAGGGGTGTTGTGAAATATTTACAATTGCATGGAACAGCAATTATTTACAATAATATTAGAGCAACAATCATATGACAGAATCTATGTGATACGGATAACAAAAATAGGGAGTATAGAACCTTGAGTAGTGTGCTAATGGAACACAAGTGAAGTGAAGGACAGTAAATTAGCAGTACACTGTGAAAGAGACACCAGAGAAAACCTGTCAAATGATACAATATAACCAGCTAAGCAAAGCAGACTGTATAGAAAGAAGAGGAATACAAAAATACTATTAAAATAAAAGATGTAAGAATAATAATAATACAAATATGCAATAACTTGCAGGTTCTCTGTAATAGCAAAGTGAAATTTGTCTCACTGTCTCAGCTGTTGGGATGCCCCTTCTTTGGGTCCAATCTGGTCTTTTCACAGTTCCAGGTTGTTTTCTTTTTGTATTAATTGTATGAGTTTTTTTTTGTTTTAAAGACAGAAGAAGGGAGGAAGAAGACATAAAATTGGAAAGAAAGGAAGAAGGAATAAAACAAGAAAGAAGGAAAGAGGAAAAAGGCATTGAAAGATAAAAAGAATAATAAAAATAAAAAGCTATTAAAAAACAATAAAAATAAAAAAATTAAAAAGCCTCTTGGTTTCAATGTGGCCAAAGTGGTTTTTTTGGTCTTGCTGGCTGCAGCAGGCTGAGGGGCGATTGGTATGGCTTTTCTTCCTTCCCAATCTGCACTCAGTCAGCCTCTCATGCACTGTCCCTGCAGGTAGCCTGGTGCCTCTCCTTGGTGCCCTGGGTGTGGGATCCAGGCCTTTCCTGGGGGTTACCACTGTGGGCTGAAGTGCAGGCACCTGCACATTTGGCCAGGCTGCTTTAGTCCCTCAGGTGCACACCCTTCCCAGTGCTATGGGGTTGTGCAGGGACTTCCTCACAACCTTCCTGGCAGCCTCAGGATCGCTGTGGGGCTAGGTAGCGGGGAGGCCGGAGCGATCATTGCAGGAGAATTCCCCAAACAGTGTCTCTCTTTTCACTTTTTCTTCTTGAGAAATTCCTCCTACTCAAGCCTGCTGCTCCATGCTGTGGCCTGGCCTCTCCCACAGCCCAATTCTCCAGCCAGACCTGTGACTATCAGTGTCAGGGTCCGTCACAGTGTGACTCTCAACTCTTCCCAAGTGGTGTCCACCGACTCCATGGGTGCTCACAGCCCCTGTGTGTTTGCCACATAATCCTTATTCCCCTCTCTGTGACTTCAAGCAACCAGCTCTCTCCCGGTGCTCCTCAGACCTTGTTTGGCCGGGGAGGGAGCAGTTGCCCTGGCTCTCTCCCAAGGACTCTCTGGCAGACCTGGGGTGCGCAGGGCCTGGGGCCGCAGCTGCCCTGGTCTCCACGCTGGTCCCTGGGACCTTATTGTCCTGAAGCAGTCTCCTTACCATCTGGTTTTTTGGTTCCGATACAATTTTTGGTCTCTTATTTTTATATATGCTGAGGTACTGTTGGATGTTTTCTCTTTTACTTTGTAGATCAGCTAGGATTTTCTCCCATGTGTAGGGGAAGTGGAATCTGCTCCTTCCTACCTTGATGCCATCTTACTCCTGCCCATAGAGGTTTCTATTTCTTTAAACCACCCAGTTTGTGCTACTTTTCTTACAGCGGCCACAGGAAACAAATACACAATATGAACTTATATGTTTTGGCTAAGTGAAAAAAAGATTCATTCCTCTAAAAACATCTCAAATATACCTCCTTATAGTTATAATAGATTTCATAACAAAATCTTCCTACTTGGGGCAGTTTGTAGAAGTTTCAAATGCTTGGTATGAGAGCTTTCAATGAATTGTCACATGTAAGTAAATTTTGTGAACTTTCCAGTCTTAAGTCTGATTCTTAAACCATGTTTTCCTTTGAGTATTTGCTCAGTTATACAAGCTCCACACAATAACTGATAACTCTAAACCCAAACCCAATGAGAGACTCCTTTTGGAAGACCAGTGGGAGGCCTTGGTTAGTTTCCAATCTGGAGGAACTAAATCATCTATGAGGATCCTATCCCTTCCCCTTGACTGTGGTAATTTCCAACTGTGGAGACTGCCCAGTGAATTATTAGCTGCACTTGTATCCAATCTCAGCAGTGAGCACAAGCATGGCCAGGCCTGTCTGACACAACCCTGTTCACAACAACCCCATGAGATGACCCTGTGGCCATTTTCCTCAGTGATATATTTCTGGCCTCTGAAACCAATAGACAAAATTACAAAACAGCAATTCTCTGGTTCTTTGTGTTGCAACCCGTCTATGAGTCAATGTCCTCATTCACCTGCTAATGATACTGCTCTCATTCTTTCATCATCCTCAGATTCTACTCTTGGTTTTAGTTCCTTATCAGCTCACCTGGAACACCTACCCCTTTTCCTCCTGACAGGGATGAAATCAAGATGCAATTGTGTCTGTGAGCTACACTGAGAGGGGACATAGCTGGTTGTGCAGTCCCAGCTCCATGCTTCCACTCATGCCCTGACGACTGTCCCTCTCACTAGTGAATTTTCCCAGTGGCTCAACGAGCCCATTAACTAATAATGACTCAAAAGGCAGCACGAAAATTATTAATCCAAAAATCCAAGTAAACCAATAATGGAATACTTCCACTCAGGATATTTTGCAGAGGTGTGAAGGATTATGTAAAAATTTAGCATTAAGATGGTAAATCATCCAACTTTGACAGGTGACTATTAGGGGCTGCTTTCACTGGTCTTATACTTCATGCACCTCAACTGTAATTCAATGTGGAAAAATGTTGTTTATGGACTTGTGTTTCTGTTCCTGAGTATATGTATTTCTTCAAGACAGGACTCTTTTCTACCTTTACATGGCAAATAAATATCTGCATAGATTTTTAAGGAATTTAGGCCTGATCCCTGCCAGTCTTCGCTGGGCTATATAAATTCATCACTTCTATTCTTTCCCACCCCAGGTTCTTAGCCTTTGCCAGCTAGTTTTTAAATTCACCCAAAACTTGATCATCATGGATAAGCCAGGGGCCAGACTGCTCGAGATCTTCCAGCCATGACCTCATTTGGGGGCACAGTGGCAACATGTGGACAAGGCGAGGGTCAAGAAAAAGAGAGTCTGTCATTTAAAGCAGTGATTCTCCAAGTGTAGTCCTGGGAACAGCCCCAGCACCTGGTGGCTTGTACAAACATTAACCCTTGAACCTTGTCCTAGATATCCTGAAGCAGATACTCTAGTGATAGGGCCTGGCATCCTGTAGGAATAAGCCCTCACTTTGGTGATCCTGATGCATGCTGAAGTTTGAAGACCAATGACTTAGAGTCATGCCAACATGGAAGAACCAATGTCAGTTTTTTCTTCTTGCTGTCTGGGAGGAAGAAGATTCTCCCAGGGGTCAGAGCCCAAGGCCACCTTTGGTGTGCATCCATCTCAGATTCTAGCTGTGCACATATAGCCTGTAGCAGAAGTGCCAGCTGCTCTGGGACCTCAGTATTGTTCAGTGGTTTACCCAAGAGCCTCTAGCAAAAGGAGAGGATGCAGAAGGGTGTTTTAATAGCCTGGTCTTCCACACCTTTAAGACTAATCCATCATTTTATGCTCAAGCAGGAGGCTGATAATGGGGGAAGAGGGGCAGGAACATAATAAAGTGTTTTTTCTTAAGTGAGTGAATTTCTCAAATCAGCCTGGAAGCCCCAGAAGAGGGAGAACTTGAAGCCTCCTCATACTTAATTTTTTCTTCTTTTCTTTTTTTATTGTATTTTTTCCATTACCATTTAGTTCCCTTATATCCCCTCACCCCACTCCACAGCCACCACACTTGTCTATGTCTGAATCCTTTTCCTTTTTTGCTAAATCCTTCTACTGCCTCATCTTCTCTTACCCTCTTAGCTGCTATCCTGCTCTCGATCTATGAGTCTGATTAATTTTCAGTCAAATATGCATCAGATGACAGAGCAGGACCTATGGTTTTTCAGATCAAAGTAATTTGTGATAGCAACAAATTTAATGTAGATACTTGCTAAACTGTGGGTAAGAAAGTGGGGTGGGGTGAGAGGAGAGAGATCAAATACTTAAAATCTTCAAAGCAAGTCTAGCTTCACAAAGGCCTGAGAGGAGGCTCTCCAGTCACTTGAGGGGTCCTCAGTCATTCTGAGACTTAACTACACAAGACAGCCCTTGGGAGACTGACCTCTCTCCATCCCCAACTCTGATCAGCACACCCATATTTTAAAGCAAGGGCCAGCACACTATGTTTCATGGGCCAAATCTGGCATGATTTCTACACTTTTAAATCATGAAAAAACAATTTAAAAGACTGTTTAGTGACACATGAAATTACATAAAATTCAAATTTTCATGCCCATAAATAAAGTTTTTTTTTTTAATCCTTATTCGAGGATACATTTATTGATTTTAAAGAGATGAAGGAGTGGGGAGGAGAGAGAGAGAGAGAGAGAGAGAGAGAGATTGGTTGCCTCCCATATGCAAGCTGACAGGAGTGAACCTGCAAACCCCGACTGGGAATCAAACCTACAACCTACTGGTGCATGGAACAATGCTCCAACCTGGCCAAGGCCATAAATAAAGTTTTATTAGAATACAACTCCAGGACTTCCAGCCAAGACGGAGGAATAGGTAGAAACACTGTGCTTCCTCGCACAACCAAAATAAGGACAACAATAATTTAGAAATAAAATAACAACCAGAACTGACAGAAAATTGAACTGTATGAAAGTCCAACCAAGGAGTTAAAATATACGCACTCATCCTGACCAGTGGGTGGGGTAGAGTTGGACGGCTGGGCAGAGAGGGGTCTCGGCACAAAAAGTGGTGGCACTGGGTACACAAGGCACCCTGGGTACACAAGACAGCAGTGGGTAAACCCTGGGTGTGCAGGCGGTGGCTGGCAGACCCCAGGTGCAGGGTGGCAATGGGCAGACCCAGCGAGGTGGCAATTGTGAACCGAGGCACTGCGTACAAGGTAGCTGGCTGACTGAGTGGTCCCACATTCAAGTGCAAATAAAACCAGGTGAAACTAGGGAGCAAGACAGACCATGCAGCCCAGGGTCCCAGTGCCTCGAAATAAAGCTTCGAAACACTGATTGAAAACACCTGTGGGGGTCGAGGCTCAGAGACAGACTCCCAGCCTCACAGGAGAGTTCGCTGGGGAGATCCACAGGGTCCTAGAATGTACACAAGTCCACTCGCATGGGAATCAGCACCAGAATGACCCAGTTTGTTTGGGGGAAGCAGGGGAAGGGACTGAAATCTGACAGAGAGCGGAGCAAGCACCATTGTTGCCTCTTGGACCCTGTCCCCACATACAGCATCACAACCCAGCAACTGGGTTGCCCTGCCCTGGTGAATACCTAAGGCTCTGCTCCTCACTATGGAACAGGCAAGACAAGCACAAAAAAAAAAAAAAAAAAAAAAAAAAAAAAAAAAAAAAAAAAAAAAAAAAGGCCCAAACGGAAGAACAGATCAAAGCTCCACAGCAAATACGACTAAGCAACAAAGAGTTAGGCAACCTATCAGATGCACAGTTCAAAGCACTGGTGACCAGGATGCTCAGAGAATTGGTTGAATTTGGTCACAAATTAGATGAAAAAATGAAGGCTACACTAAGTGAAATGAAGAAAAATGCACAGGGAACCAATAGTGATGGGAAGAAAACTGGGACTCAAATCAACAGTGTGGACCAGAAGGAAGAAAGAAACAATCAAACAGAAAAGAATGAAGAAATAAGAATTCAAAAAAAATGAGGAGAGGCTTAGGAACCTCCAGGACATCTTTAAACATTCCAACATCTGAATTATAGGGGTACCAGAAGGAGAAGAGGAAGAGCAACAAGTAGAAAACTTATTTGAACAAATAATAAAGGAGAACTTCCCCAATTTGGCAAAGGAAATAGACTTCCAGGAAGTCCAGGAAGCTCAGAGGGTCCCAAAGAAGTTGGACTCAAAGGGGAACTCACCAAGGCACATCATAATTACATTACCCAAGATTAAAATGAAGGAGAGAATCCTAGAAGCAGCAAGAGATAAGGGGACAGTCACCTACAAAGGAGTTCCCATCAGACTGTCAGTTGATTTCTCAAAAGAGACCTTGCAGGCAAGAAGGGGCTGGAAAGAAGTATTTGCAGTCATGAAAGGCAAGGACCTACATCCAAGATTGCTCTATCCAGCAAAGCTTTCATTTAGAATGGAAGGGCAGATAAAGTGCTTCCCAGATAAGATCAAGTTCAAGGAGTTCATCATCACCAAGCCCTAATTATATGAAGTGTTAAAGGGATTTACCTAAGAAAAAGAAGATAAAAAACATGTGTAGTAAAATGACAGCAAACTCACAATTATTAACAACCACATCTAAAACAAAAACAAAAACAAAAACAAACTAAGCAAACAACTAGAACAGGAACAGAACCACAGAAATGGAGATCACATGGAGGGTTAGCAACAGGGGAGTGGGAGGAGGAGAGAGGGGGAAAAGGTACGGAGAATAAGTAGCATAGATGGTAGGTAGAAAACAGACAGGACGAGGGCAAGAATAGTATGGGAAATGTAGAAGCTAAAGAACTTATGACACATGGACATGAACTAAAGTGGGGGAATGTGGGTGGGAGGGGGTGTGCAGGGTGGAGGGGAATGAATGGCAGGAATGGCACAACTGTAATAGCATAATCAATAAAATATATTTAAAATAACAACAACAACAACAAAAGAATACAACTCCACCTATTTGTTTATGTATTTGGAACTACAAAGGTGGAGTTGAGTAGTTGTCACTCAACTGTATAGTCCCTAAAGCCAAAAATATTGACTATCTGGCTCTTTGCAAGAAAAGTTTGCTGACTCCTCTTAAAGCAAAGTGTTGGCATTAGATATTCTAACCAGATTCTGCAGCCAGATTTAGTTATCCAGCCTCACCCCAAAGCAATTTCCTATCCAGTTTATTCTTGTGGATTCTTGGTGCTTGTGTTACTAAGTCTTACTAATGCCTTAATAGTACAGTTCTGACTCTCATCACATCTCTCACTTTCTTATTCAGTCATAATTTCTGCCCCTCCATTCTTAGGGTGAGAGAAAGAACCTGGTGTGAAAATTAGTTCCAATGATATGTGAGATGAAATCAGCTCAATGCAAACATTTTTTCTGTGAGCCATTTCCTTGCTTCTTTCCCTCCTGCTGTATTCACCAACGGTTCCAAGTGTCCCCTTCAGTCACCAGGGGATCTGAAAGAACTTGGCATAATCTAAGCACCAAAGATCTGTTCTTAAAAGGGGAAGTTACTGCTAGATCTTTACTAAAAATATTTTCTAATTATTTCTTTCACTTACTAACTAAACCTAAATATTGAAAATTTAGAACCTGAGTTAAAAATAAAACTGTTGCCTGCATATAAACTTTTCATTGCTACTCACATGCTATGCCAAACTCATGCAAAATGAAAACAAAACTACTTAAGAACAAATTTGTAAACTGGAAAAATTCAGTTCACTAGGGCTACATTTCAAAGGCTAGTTGTGTTCATTCATCAATAATTGGCCATCCTGTCTGGAAATATTTTAGGGAAGTTGTAAATCAGCACAGATGCTATTCAGGTATTTGCCACCTAAAGACCAAAACAAATACTCAGATCACCTCCCAGAAAAGTTAACCAACCGACAAGCCAATGGTGTTTGAGGTGGGATCCAGAACTCCAACCCAGGAGTCAGTCCACCTGCGAAGCACACACTGCTGACAGCCTGCACCTGCACCTGACAGGCTGTAGCATCTTTCTGGAACAACACAGTTAGACAACAACTACGAGTTCCACATGGGAAGCACTCAGAACTGGTTCCTCAGAACCATGACAATGCATGGGACAGTGAGACTGTGAGCCCACACAGGTGTAACACTCTTATACACCATAACACGGCCACTGAGGTCAGTACTGATACTTCTGTTCAATGGCTGAGGAAGTCTGGCCCAAAGAGTTTATTTTACTGAGGCAAAATCACAGAAGCAGCAAATGGTAGAACAGGAATATTAGGGCTGGCAGGTTACAGTCTGACCTCCAAAGCCACACAATCCCTCCTGGGCCCATCCATGGCACCCAGGTGAATCACTTGATTTGCTTTCCCCATTTTTAAGGGAGAAGAGGTCTAGCTGATCTCTTCCAGACCCTATTCTCTGCTTCTGCATTTATTGCAGAGTGGTTTATTCTGAAGTGGGAAGCATGTAGTTGTTTCCTAGATGTTCTGCTGACAGCCGACCTATGGAGAACCAGCAACTCTCCTCTGTGCCTTCTCTTGAAGTCTGAGGATAGTGACAGAATAAAAAGAAGGGTCACAAAGGGCCAGCCCCAGTTCATCTGGGACCAGGCAGGACTCCCTCCAGAGCTCCGCGGTCATCAGCCGCTAAGCGCCCAAGGTGGGTGGAGGTTCTACTAGCCCTGCTTTCATGTCCACACCTCCAGCCCACGGGGTGGAAACCCGAGGACTGAGGATTCCTAACAAGCGTGGGCTGGTCAAAGTTATTGCGTTCAAACTTGCAATCTCTGAGTCAGGGTACCTCAGGACCCTCCACATCTTCACCTGGGAGCCAAGACACCCCCTGGCAGGGCGATCCCGCGCCCAGTAACTTCCCCAGAGCCCTCAAACTCCAGCTCCACTAACCCCTCATCGCTTCTCGTTGCTGCGACGCGTCCCTGCCGCGCGTCCCTGAGCTCGCCCGCGGTGCCATCCCTCCCGGGGAGGCGTGCCGGTCCGCGAGCCGCAGGCAACAGCGGGGACCAGCGTCGCAGCCGGGCTGGACCCTTGACGCCCCCTCTCAAGCGCCCTGACCGCGCAGCCTCCGAAAACCCCTCCCGAGCCCGGACACACAAGCCTACCCATGGTGGCGGATCCAAGGGCTTCCTGGGACTGGCGACAGAGGAGTCTAGGCCGGAAGACTTTTTTTCAAGGTGTTGCTCCTTCGACTTTATTTCCAGGCCCTGCCCAGCCACCTGCGCAGCTGGAGGTGTGCGGGCGGGTTGGCCGGACTCCACCCAGAGAGCAGAGGTTAGCGCTCCTTGAGCCTCAGCAGAAGGATACCTGTCCCGTGTCCAGCCTTGGGACGCTTTCGATCCTCCCCGGGCCCTTGGAGGAGGGCAAGGGGCAGGGCTGCACGTGGCAGCGGGATTCCTGGGGTAGGGACAGCCCAACGTGAATGCTCATCTGAGTCTCTTGGAAGGCTTCTCAAAACGCAGGTTCCGTGCCTCAACCCTATTTGCTGACATGGTAGGTTGGGGTGTGGGCCCCAGAATTCGCATTTCCGACAAGTTCTGATGCGATTTTGCTGCTGCTCCTGAGGACTCCACTTTGGAAACCACTGCACTGAGAAAACACACTTCTGCAGCAGGAAGCAAAGTGGGCGGGGCATTCACCAGTTTCACATGTGTGCCACCTGCACACACCTGGAATGTGAACCCATGGAAAGCGTTTCTGGAGGATTCTACCTATCTTTTGGAAGAAGGTTAGTAAGGAGCTAGGAAAATACCTTGGCAAGTGGAGTGGGGAAACTGAGACAGAGAGCTGAACATACTGGCTGAGCAATTTACAGACATATACAAAAGATCACCAGGGTGGTAAGCCCCTGGTGCCTGACAATGGACAAAACTGGTGCTTCCTGGCCCCCAAGGAGTCCTTTCCTCCCCTGGCATATCACTGGTCTTGTGGTTTGGACCCCTGACCTTTCCCCCTGAGATAAACATCTAGGCCTCAGTTGACTTTCAGCTCCAGGTTCAGAAAAAGCATCAAAACCAGGCAGGTGTTGCCAGGAGCAGCTGAAATGACTAATAACCTTCTTCCCTGGTGCTGACCAATCCGTGGAAACTATGACCATAAAAAGGTACACCTTGGAAAAGCTGATGAATACTCTATTGAGGGCCTCCCCTAAAACCACCCCTAGACCCCCTGAACTTTAAAACCTCAAGCCGAATGACCCAGGGTGCTTCCTCTTCCTCTGGGGAGCAAGCCTGCACCTTTTCCTTACCCCTTTTCTTCCCCCACAGGCACGCATCTTCCTAAACTCTAAGGGCCCCCATGAGACTTACAACCTGGGAAGCAGTGCACAGCAGCAGCTCGTCCTGGGCTAATCTCCCTTGAACCTGTCTCCAAGGCCTCCTTTCCTCTGACTCTCCTGTGAGCTGACAGCAGCCTCACCTTGGCTCCCAAACGCAGCCCTGCCTAGTCTCTCTCCTGTTGCTTCTTCTATCAGAGACCTTTCTTTGGTTCCCCACCCCCAGCTTTAATAAACACACTCTCAAAATCACCTGTACCTTGTCTGAGCTGGTACCCTTTTTGATAATAATTTATTTAAAAATAACAAAAATAACAATGATATAGTGATTATCTACAGGTTATTTTTTCTGTTTCTTTGTCTGACTTGAGAGATGTATACTCTGCAAACACTGAAAGAAAAATTAAAAATAGAAATGAAGGTGAGTTTCTATTGCCTTCAGGAAATTGTGGTAAAATATACTTAACATAAAAATTACCTTCTTAATTGTAAGTGTGCATTAAGCGCCATTAAGTACATTTACATTGTTGTGCAAACATCACCACAATTCTATTCCAGAACTTTTTCATCTTTTCAAAGAAACTCTGTTAAACACTACCTATTAAACACTAACTCTCCACTCCCCCTTTCCTGGCCCCTGGCTGTCACCCTTTTACTTCCCGTCTATGAATCTGCCTACTCTAGGCACCGGATATGGCTGAAATAAAAAAGTGTTTGTCCTTGTGTGTCTGGCTTCTTTCACTTAGCATAATGTCTTCAAGGTCCAACCATGTTGTAGCATGTGTCAGAATTTCCTTCCTTTTTAAGGCTTAATGATATTCCATTGCATGCACACTTTGTGTGTATCCATTCCTCTGTCTCTATTAATTTTTGTCTTAGCAGTTCCTCCAGCCTGACTGGAAGACTGTGGTAAGAGAAAGAAACCCAGGCAGCTCTTCCTCAAAGGTGCCTGGACCTGCCCTCCTTAGGCTTCTTCATTGTGCATGAGAAGAAACCTCTTCATGCAGTGGCTTAATTGATACACACAGGGCAGCAGCTGATGTTACCAAAAGGCATGGAGCTACAAGTAGAAACACTACATTGAATAGGAAATTGCAGCATTGACTGAAGGAAAGAAAACATGCTCTTGAAGGATTGGAAGCATGCTTCATAGTTGTCCTGCTGTCAAGTAAATCAGGGGTAGAAAGGACAAGCTTGTGGTTTTTCTCTTGATTAAACTTTTCTCTGCCAGGTGGTATTTCTGTTGATGAGCTCATGAAGCTGGGAGTCCTGGGCACTCTTGTTTTAGGCCATGTTAACCTAAAAATAAAAGGCCTTTCAAAGTGAGAGACAACAAACATTTATTTGAGATCAAAGAATAGCTATGGGGAAGCACTGATTCAGACAGAACCCTGAATGATATTTCAATTAGGAGACAAAGGCAAGGGGTATTTGAAAAAGGGAAGGAAGTTATTTCTATCAGTGCAGATGGGCTAACATAGCCATGCTAATTCCAAACCAGGTCCAGTAGTCAAAATAACTTCTTGTTATCTTTGCAAACAGCCCTTTGAGGTACAATGTTGCTTTAGGCTTAGTCCAAAGGTTATATTGCCCTGTTTTGACTTTCGAAAGGTTTGAGGCATGAGATGCTTGAGGAAGCTCCAGCTCTATTTTAAAGAGGCTCTGTTTATTATTAATTATTATTATTATTATTATTAATTATTTTACAGCCAGTGGTTCTCAAAGTAGGGCCTAAAAGGGTAAATAAAGCCAGAGCTATTTGCTATCATGGCTCCACTTACTGAGCAGGCCTATGACCTTGTTAAACATGGCTGCCATTTTACTCTCTGAGCTTGTCCCCAGGACTGGAGATTACTGGAAAGCAAGAACAGAACACGATTTAAGTGACTAATCACTGCCTACAGCCATAGGCAGAAGATTACATTGGAACAAACTGTAGCTTCAGTTACAATGACCCCAACAGCCCAGCCCAGGGGCCATACAACAGCATCCCCACCCTTTTAAAATCCAATTATAATCTATTAAAAGCTCAAAGCCCCCACCTCTTAACGCTGCCATATGTCTCCACACCATGCCCCTTTCCTTTCTTGGAGAGTAAATAAAATCTTTACTCTCTACACTTTCTTCTCTTTGTGAATTCTTTCACGGCCTGTGTCACCAACCACCCTAAGAGGGTCCACAGATCAGCGGCATCAATATTACCTGGGAACTTGTGACAAAAGAAATTCTCGGGCCCCATCCCAGGTCTACTGAATCAGAAACTCTTCAGTGGGATGCAGCCCACTTTTAAGTACTCATAAAGCAAATGCTATTTCTTCCATGTGATTATTTAAGTCCAGTTATTATTTATCATTTATAGTACAGGCAAAGTACTATACTAGTGACAGGTATCAGGCAAACAGCCTTGTACTCACAGAGCTTATGTTACCTTTTAAGCATGAAAAGAAGAAGCAAGTTACTTGAGATGGAGAAGCAAAACTGAAGGACTAAAACTGAGGGAGTAGAGAAACCGTGCTCTCCTAAAGGCTACAGTGGGGATCCGTCCCTGCTTCTTCCGTCTTCCAGTGGCTCACTCCAAGCTCCATCTCTGTCTTCACTTCCCCTTTCCTTTGTTCTCGTAAGGGAACTTGCTACTAGATTTAGGGCCCATCCTATCTAGGAGGATCTCATCTCGAGATCCTTAACATAATTCTGTCTGTCTTTTTCCAAATAAGGGCATATTCAATGGCTTCAAATGGACTTAACTATCAGGGGCAGGGGTGGGGTAGGGCCATTGAACCCACTACACATCCCCAAAGTGCCCCCATGTGTGGAAATTGAATGTGCAGAATTGGCAAACTGATTCTGGATATATAGAACTGTTACTGAGCCTCAGAAGGTGGTCCTCATGAATACTATTAGGGGAGAAGTGAATGTTAGTGGTAACACTGAGATTGACAAAAAATGCTTGCACTAAGGCTGATTTAAACCCAGACCGTTCATAATCTCTTTTACTGAAGCAATGGTACAGAGGTTTAATAGAATTTATTTCAATAAGAATGCTAACTGGGAAGGTGGCTTGTGAACTTTTTGGAGTATTAGAGTATCATTTTCTTGAGCTCTGTCCCTCAGATTTCTTGACTGTAAAGACCTCTTAATTTGGTCTCAGAGGAAAATTGAGTAGAAGTCTTTTTTATAAAGCAACTAGAGTCACAGTGGAGATGCTGATGGTTAATGGGAGAACTTTAGAAATAAACAACAACAAAAAAAGTGGGTCCCACTGCTACCTATTTGAGAAGAGTGAGAGATTTTGTAAAATGGCCTGGCATGGGGAAAGGAGGAAATTTGAGGTCTGAAAATATACTAAAGTTAATTTGGAAAACAGGTTTCAGAAGATTATCAGCAATCAGCTCAAACTGACTCAAAGATGTTTTTTTATTTAGTTTTATATTTTTATTGTCATTCAAGTAGAGTTGTTTCCACTTTTCCCACATCACTACCCTGCCCCACCCACCCCAACCTCCCACCCTCAATCTTACCCCACTTTCACTTTGTCCATAGGTCCTTTATACATGTTCCTTGACTACCTTCCCATTCTTTCTGCCATTATCCTGTCTCCCTCCTCTCTGATTGCCGTAGGTTTGTTCTTTATTTCAATGTCTCTGGTTGTATTTTGATTGTTTGTTTTGTTGATTAGCTTCTACTTATAGACGAGATTATATGGTATTTTTCTTTCACTGTCTGATTTATTTCACTTAGCATAATGCTCTCCAGTTCCATCCATGCTGTCGCAAAGGGTAGGAAGTTATTTTACATCCTTCTTTCTGCTAGGCAGTATTCCACTATGTAATTGTTTTTTGATTCACTCATTTACTGATGGGCACTTAGGTTGCTTCCAACACTTGGCTATTGTAAATTGTGCTGCTATGAAAACTGGTATGCATAGGTTCTTATGGATTGGTGTTTCAGGATTCTTAGGGTATAATAGAGCAGTGGAATTGCAGGACCAAAAGGCAATTCCATTTTTAGTTTTTTGAGGAAATTCCATACTGTTTTCCACAGTGGCTGCACCAGTCTGTAATCCCACCAACAGTGCACTAAGGTTCCCTTTCTCCACAACCACTCCAGCACTTGTTTTTTGCTTTGTTCATGATGGCCATTCTCAATGGTGTGAGGTGGTATCTCATTGTGGTTTTAATTTGCATCTCTCTGAAAGATGCTGAGCATCTTTTCATATGTCTTTGGACCATCTGTATGTCCTCCTTGGAGAAGTGTCTGTTCAAGTCTTTTGCCCATTTTTTAATTGGGTTGCTTGTCTTCTTAGAGTGGAGTCATGTGAGTTCTTTCTATATTTTGGAGATCAAACCCTTGTCTGAGGTATCATTGGCAAAAATGTTTTCCCATACAGTTGGTTCTCTTTTATTTTAATGCTGTTTTCTTTAGCCATGCAGAAGCTTTTTATTTTGATGAGATCCCATTTGTTTATTCTTCCCTTTATGTCCCTTGCTCTAGGGGACATATCAGTGAAAATATTGCTATGTGGAATATCTGAGATTTTCTTGCCTATGTTCTTCTCTAGGACTTTAATGGTGTCATGACTTATATTTTAGTATTTTATCCACCTGGAATTTATTTTTGTGTATGGTGTAAGTTGGTGCTCAAGTTCCTTCCTCCCTTCCTTCCTTCCTTCCTTCCTTCCTTCCTTCCTTTCTTCCTTCCTTTGCACATAGCTGTCTAGATCTCCAAACACCATTTGCTGAAGAGGCCCTTTTTACTTCATTTAATGCTGCTTCCCCCTTTGTCAAATATTAATTGACTGTTGAGACTTGGATTTATTTCTGGGCTCTCTCTTCTGTTCCATTGGTCTATGTGTCTGTTCTTATGCCAGTATCAGGTGGTTTTGATTGCAGTAGCCTTGTAATACAGTTTGATATCAGGTATTGTGATCCCTCTTACTTTGCTCTTCTTTCTCAAAATTGGGTCATTCAGGGTCATTAATGGTTCCATATAAATTTTTGAAGTGTTTGTTCTATGTCTGTGAAATGTGTCATTGGTACTTTCATAGCTATTACATTGAATGTGTAAATTGCTTTGGGTAGTATGGACATTTTGATGATGTTAATTCTTCTGATCCATGAACACAGTATATATTTCCATTTTCTTGTGTCTTCCTTAATTTCTTTCTTCAGTGTTGTGTAGTTTTTTGCATTCAGGTCTTTTACCTCCTTGGTTAGGTTTATTCCGAGATATTTTTTTCTTGTTGCTATATCAAATGGGATTTTTTTCTTGATTTCTGCTTCTGCTGTTTCATTGGTGGTGTACAGAAATGCCTTTGATTTCTGGATATTAACTTTGTATCCCACTGTTTTTCCAAATTTGTTTATTAGATCAAGCAGTTTTTTGGTGGAGTCTATAGGATTTTCTATGTACACTATCATGTCATATCCAAACAATGACAGTTTTGTTTCCCCCTTTCCAATTTGGATGCCTTTTATTTCCTTTTCTTGTCTGATCGCTGTGGCTAAAACTTCCAACACTATACTGAATAGAAGTAGTGAAAGTGGACAACCTGGTCTGGTTCCTGATATTAGTGGAAAAGATTTTAGTTTTTGCCCATTGACTATGATGTTGGCTGTAGGTCTCTCATATATGGCCTTTATTATGTTGAAGAATGCTCCCTCTATTCCCACTTCTCTGAGTGTTTTGATCATAAATGGGTGTTGTACTGAATCAAGTACTTTTTCCACATCTATTGATATGATCATGTGGTTTTTGTCTTTGCTTTTGTTTATGTGATGTATTACATTTACTGATTTGCTAATATTGTACCATTCTTGCATCCCTGGGATGAATCCCACTTGATCATGGTGTATGCTCTTTTTAATGTATTGCAGGATGTGGTTTACCAATATTTTGTTGAGGATTTTATCATATGTTCATGAGCGATATTTGCCTGTAGTTTTCTTCCTTTGCGGCATCTTCGTCTGATTTTGGCTTAGGATGATGCTGGCCTCATATAACAAGAATTTAGGAGTCTTCTGTCTACATGGATTTCTTGGAACAGTCTGTGAAGGACAGGGGTTAGCTCTTCCTTAAATCTTTGATAAAATTCTCCTGTGAAACATTCCTGTCCAGGGCTTTTCTGTGTTGGGAGCTTTTTGATTCCTGCTTCAATTTCACTAGCTGTTATTAGTCTGCTCAGGCTTTCTGCTTCTTCCTGATTCAGTTTTGGAAGGTTATATTTTTCTAGAAATCTGTCCATTTTACCCAGGTTTTCAAAGTTCCTGGCATATAGTTGTTTATCATAATTTCTTATAAGACTCTGTATTTCTGTGGTATCAGTTGTAATCTCTTTCTTTCATTTCTGATTTTATTTATTTGAGTCTGCTCTGTTTTTTTCTTGATGAGTCTGGTTAAAGGTTTGTCAATTTTGTTTATCTCTCCAAGAAACCAGATCCTGGATTTATTGGTTCTTTGAATTTTTCCTTTAGTCTCTATGTCATTTAATTCTGCTCTGACCTTGGTTATAGTTTCCTTCTACTTGCTCTGGGCTTTGTTTGTTTTTGTTCCTCAAGTTTTTGTAGGTGTAGTGTTTGGTTGTTTATTTGAAATGTTTCTATCTTTTTTAGGTAGGCCTGTATTGCTATGAACTTTCCTCTCAGGACTGCCTTCGCTGTGTCCCATAGGTGGGACAATTTGTGTTCATTTTCATTTGTTTCCAGAAAATTTTTGTGTTCTTCCTTGATCTCATTATTCACCCATCCATTGTATAGTAGCATGCTATTCAGACTCCATGAAGTTGAATGTTTTTTTAGTTTTTTCCTTGCAATTGGTTTCTAGTTTCAAGCCCTTTCTGGTCCAAGAAAATGTTTCATATGATTTCAATTTTCTTGAATTTGTTGAGGCTTGTTTTGTGTCCTATCACGTGGTCTATCTTTGAAAATGTTCCAGGGGGAGGGGAAGATGGCAGTGTTGTTGGAGGGATTGTAATCCCCTTCCCCTGTGCACTGGAGAGAATCTGGCCAATCTGAGGAGGAACAGAGCAAAGGGCCACCGATATCGCAACATTTATGAAAATAGGACATCAAAATTATAGCAGACATTGAAAAAACAGAGGTTAAGGAGACTGCTTCAGGATAATAAGGGCCCAGGGATCAGCACGGGGACCAGGGAGGTTGCAGTCTCCAGGCCCAGTGCTCCTGGGTCTGTCTCAGGGCACCGGGGAGAGCAGAATCATCGCTCCCTCCCCAGACAACAAGGACTGAGCAGGAGCAGGGGAGGCCTTGTTGCTTGAAGGCACAGAGAGGGGAGTGAGGACTGAGACACAATCACACAGGGGCTGCAAGCACCCACGCACAGCCCGGGGAAGAGTAAGTGCCCCAGCCTGCGTGACCAAGGGCAGCCTGGCCATGCGCCCGTGCCCACACCCCCAACCCGGTGAGTGTGTGGTTTTGTGGAAGATCCAGACCCCACAGCCCTGAACAAAGGAAGGGTACAGGTGTTCATGGGTTCTGGAGCCTGCGGTGGTGATCTCGGGCGGGCGCGCACACCTCCAGGATTCCCGACTCTCACACCGTGAACCCGGAAAAGACATGGTGCTTCGTGGGTTCCTGGCACCCACGGTTGAGAAGTTGAGGAAGTGTGCAACTCCTTGCAATCCTGGAGCATGCACCGTGAACCCTGAGGAGAGGCAGGTGCTTCGCAGGAACATAGAGCCCTCAGCGGTGAAGTTGCGGAAGTGTGCAATGATTAACAAAATTTTTTTGAAAAGAATGTGTATTTAGCTTCTTTGGGATGACGGGCTCTACATATATCAGTTAAGTCCATTTCCTGTAGGGCATTGCTCAATTCCACAATATCTTTGTTGATATTTTGTTTGGAAGATCTGTTCATTTTTGATAGTGAGGTGTTGAAATCTCCTACTATCATTGTGTTGTTGTCAATATCTTTCTTGAAGTCCTTCAAGATTTTCTTATGTATTTGGGTGCTCCTATGTTGGGTTCATATATATTTACAATGTTTATGTCTTCTTTTTTTTTTTAAAGATTTTATTTATTTATTTTTAGAGAGAGAAGGGAGAGGGAGAGAGAGAGAAACAACAATGTGCGGTTGCTGGGGGATATGGCCTGCAACCTAGGCATGTGCCCTGACTGGGAATCGAACCTGCGATGCCTGGTTCGCAGCCCGCGCTCAATCCACTGAGCTATGCCAGCCAGGGCTCTGTTTATGTCTTCTTGATGGATTCTTCCCTTGAGTATTATGAAGTGACCTTCTGGGTCTCTTCATGGCCCTTGTTTTGCAGTCTCTTTTGTCTGCTGAGTATTGCTACCCTGGCTTTTTTCCCCTGTCCCTTTGCTTGTAGTACTTGTTTCCAACCCTTCACTTTCAGTCTGTGTATGTCTTTTCTTCTGAGGTGGGTCTCTTGTAGGCAGTATATGTGTGGTTCTTGTTTTCTTATCCATTCAGCCATTCTATGACTTTTGATTGGAGCACTTAAGCTATTTATGTTTAAGGTTATTATTATAGGTACTTATTCATTGCCAGTTTTTCACACCTGTGTTCCTTTCTCTCTCACTCTTTTCCTTCCTTTTCTTAAAGCAGTCCCTTTAGTATCTCTTGAAGAGCTGGTTTGGTGGAGGTGTATTCTTTTAGATTTGTTTTGTCTGGGAGGCTCCTTATTTGGCCTTTTATTTTAATTGAGAGCCTTTTGGGTATAGTAATCTTGCTTGCAGTCCTCTGGTTCTCTTTACTTGGAATATTTCCTGCCATTTTCATTGGCCTTGGAGCGTTTCCATTGAGAAGTCAGGTACTAGTCTTCTCGGGCCTCCCTTGTATGTTACTTCCTGTTTCTCTCTTTCTGTCTTTAAGATTCTCTCTTTGTCTTGGAATTTTGCCATTTTAATTACGGTGTGTCTTCAACTGGGCATCTTTGGGTTCCTCTTGATTGGGACTCTCTGTGTTTCCTGGATTTGTGTGATTTTTTTCTCTTAGGAAAGTTTTCTAGCATTACTTTTTCAAACAGGTTTTATATCTCTTGCTCTTCTCCTCTCTCTGGTATCTCTTTATGTGGATTTTATTATGTTTCATGTTGTCTTGCAGCTCCCTGACTGCCTGTTCATTCTTCTGAGTCTCTTTTTCTTTTCTTGCTTTATCTGAGTGTTTTTCTCTACTTTGTCCTCCAGCTTGCTGATTTGATCCTCTGCTTCTTCCAGCCTGCTTGTAATTCCTTCTATTGTGTTTTTCATTTCTGAGGTTTTATTGTTCATTTCATCCTGGTTTTTGTTTATAGTTTCTATTTCATTTTTCATGGTGATGTAGTTCTCACTCAGTTCCTCTTAGTTTTCTGTGGGTTCCTTGAGCATCTTTATAACCATTATTTTGAATTCTATATCTGGTAGTTTACTTACCTCCATTTAATTTAGCTCTTTTAGTGGGGAGTCTTCCACTCCTTTTGATTACAGGTTCATTTTTGTCTCCCCATTTTAGGTGACTCTTTTTGTTTGTTTCTGTGCTTCCTGATGTTTCACCTTGCTAGCTGTCTTTGTAGGGTGAACTTCTATGGGAGGAATTCTATGGGGTTCAGTGGTGTGGTCTCTTTGATTTCCTTGTCTGGATGCTCTAGGTTTGACTTTTCTTCTGTTTGTGTGGGCTCTCTTGTTGTGTGGCAGAAAACCTAAAGGTGGCAGAAAAGCCCCCATGTTAAGCTTTTGTACTTTGTAACTTCCACAAATTCCTCCTGCCCTTGTTCCTTTGTCTCCCATATAAGGTAGATAGACCTAACTTCCACATTTAGCTCCTGTAACCTCACTTTGCCACGTAGGCAGGGGGTCCAAGGCTATTTAAACCCCGGAAAGTCAGAGACCAGGGCTCAGAATTTGGAGTCTCTCCTCTGAGCCCATGCATGTAATAAAGGATCATGCTCTGCCATCTCTCCTGTGTGTGAGTTATTTTTCCACAACAGTTGTACTTGGGTTTTTATCTTTTGGTAGTTCGTTTGTTGGTGGTTTTGCTACTCCAGCAGGTATACTGATGTTCACAGCTCCCACCTATTCTTGTATGTGATTAGTGGCAGGGCATAGGCAAAATGGATTAAGGCAGCCTGACAGTATTTTATAGGATTTAAAGTACCAGCAAGTAGAGAAGAGATAGGAAATTCTTTGGATAAGTATGGCATTAACTGTGATATTTTACACAACTAGCCACTTTTTATGAAAGGTGTAAGAGAGATAAGACTCTTGTGAGAGGGGAGGAGGATTGTGAGCTAAATCCAGAAAACAGCGTGCTTGTGCAAGGTTAGATGATGAGATATAGTGAGAGTAAAGGATAGAAATTAGGCATAATGTGTGAGAGAATAGAGTTAACCACAACAATAATAAAGTTCAGGAATAAAGTGAAGTGGGCTAAGATCCTGGAGGGTTTCTGTGTAGTATGTACAATTCTATGGAACAACCATTATTTTCAATAGTACTGGAACAACAATAATATGGCAAGAAATATATGATTTGGATAACCAGAATAGAAAGTACCCGATCAAGAGTAGTGTGTTATTGGTACATGAATGAAGTGAAAGAAGGAAAATTAAAACACAATAAAGAGAGAATAAGGACAGCCAGTCAAACAATGCAATTAAACAGAAATAAAGTGAGGAAAACTAAACATAAGGAAGAGAAATAAGAAAAATACTAATAAAATAAAAGTGATAAAAATAATGAAATAATAATAATACACATAAACAATAAAATGACAGCTTTATGGGATAGCAAAGTGACATTTTGTCTCAGTTTTTCAGTTTTTGGGGTTAGCGTTGTGCTCCCCCTTTCTATTTGTCTCTGGACCCTTTGTAACTCCACATCTTACTGTCTCACTTGGGGGAAGAAAAAAAAGGAAACACAAAAGAGAGAGGATACAAAAAGAAAAAACAATAATAAGCTTCCTGATGACTTTAAACCTGTTTAGCCAGTTCTGCTGGTCCTCCTACATGGCACAGGAAGAGGGGAGCTGGGCTTTGCTTTTCTCCCTTCCTATGGTTTTGAGAGAATGGGGACTAGGTCTGGGTCACAATATTCACAGTGTTCTGGCCTCTGGCCCAGGTCCTCTGTGATTTGCCAGGCTCAAATCAGCCACTCAGCTGCTCACAGTGTGAGTCAATCTCAGGCATGCTGTTTCACTCAAGCACCCAGCCTGTGGGTGCATAGAGTGAGACAAGTGGGGCACATGGTTCCCAGCAGCTCAGTCTCTGGGCACACACAGCAGAAATCACCCTCAGGGCGAGTCAGCTGCTGCTGGAGAGTTCCTCATAAAGCAGCTGCCCATGGTTCTTGAAAAGCAAGGCTTTTCACACAGCCCAACTTTCCAACCAGTCCAGAGAGTATCCAAATAAGAGTCTGACGTGTCTGAACTCCTCCCTTCTCCAGGTTTCGCCTGGCACCTCAATTTCTCTGGTGCCAGTGTCTACAGTACCAGTGGATGTGTACCACCTCTGTGTGTCTCCCACTTCATCTCTATTCTCCCCAGTGACTTCCAGCATCCAGGTGCCTCCTGGTGCTGGACTGCCCTCCTTGGTCTAGTACGGGAGGGAGCTGGTGATCTAACTCTCCTCCCCAGATGCTGGGGCAGGCGTTGGGCTGGGGACTGCAGCAACCTTGGTCCCCATACAGATTCCCAGGGACCTTACCGTCCCAGAGCAATCTCCTCACCATCTGTTTATCAATGTCCCCTGCAATTTTTGGCTTCCAAACTATGTAAGCTGGGATTCTGTTGGCTGTTCACTCTGTTCTTCATAAGATCGGCTAGGTGTTCTAGCTCAGCACAGAAAGAACTGGGCTCCGCTCCACCTACCTTGCTGCAATCTTCTCCTTTCTTTTTTATTAAATTTAAAGGTGTAATACTTTCTTTTTCTTTTTCAGGTGCCATTTTTTAAAAATTTAATCTTTATTATAGTTTTTGGAATATTTTCTTGAATCTCCCTGAGGATACAAATTAAAATTTCAAAATAAAGTCCCTTGTTGTTCCTAAATCATCTCAGTCACCCTCCAGGGTCTTGTTTAACCATCCATGGGCTCCTCCTTTAAGTTGCTAGATTTCCTCCTCAGTTTGGTGAGCCTTCTTTATTTGTACCTTTTTTTCTTTTTTAATATATTTTATTGATTATGCTATTGCAGTTATCCCTTTAAAGAATGAAGGAATATGTAGACTTTTGTAGGCAGCTGGCATGGGTTTTCCCTATACTTGGGCAGGTAGGTCGATGTACTCAGCAGTCCCTTTCTCTGAATGGAGAGGCTGATGGTGGCAGCTCTGGACCATAAGGAGCAGTGGTGTACTGGAGAAGTTCCCCCTGAACCGATTGTGTACCACTCTTCCCAACTCTGCCTTTAGACTTCAGATAGGTGGCTTGCTATCAGCAACAATGGGAGCATTTACACTGAAGAAATTGGCAAATTCTCTAACTACGACTGTTTTGTTTTCTCCAAGAGCTGATTTATATCATAAATGATTTAAATATCATTATAAATACCAATAACACAGTGTTTACATATCACATTATTTTAAGATCATATGTTCTTGTTTCATGTATGTTTTGTTTCAAATGACATAAAATCTATTATTCTTATTAAGTTCTATAAGTATCTATAAAGATCTACTATACTTCCTATTATTCTGTAATATCTACTCAGACTATATTTTGTAAATTTATTTCTTGAAAAAAGAAAACAGAGGCTATATGATATGAACGTAACAAGGGTACAAAGCACTTGCAGTGGCAGTATGAATCAGCTTCCCAAAGCTGCAAAACTACACATCAGGAAGGGAGAAAACTGCATGCATAGAAGAAAGGAAGTTTAACAGGATCAAGGTTGTAAATGAATAATGTGAAAGGTGGTGTCATTTTGTTACAAGGGTCGCAATACACATTTCTTGCTAATAATTATATAAGTCCCACATCACAAAATTATTTATGAAAACATGTTTTTCATAAAAACTATGCCTTTCCAAAATACCAATGTGCTTTAATAAATGATTTGAAGATTTTCTGTGTAATGACAAGCTATCAAGGACAGATTGATATGACTGTATAAAATTGTGCTTTGATTCTCAGCTTCTGTTACATGTGGTCCATGGACTTCATGAAGAGGAAGAGAGGAGATAAGACTATTGTTAATTGGGTTTTTCAGTCTTTTTAAGGCCTTTAAATAATTTCCTTTACTCTTCAGTGTGTGAGAAACTTCTATTACAGTCTTAATTTTCTACCTTAAGAGATAGGCTTTGTTTTGTTTTTCTTTTTTTGTCTTATTTTCCTTTGAGAAGTAAGTTAATTACCAAAACTTGATGGCTTAAAACAATAGAAATTTATTCTCTCATAGTTCTGGAGACCAGAGGTTCTAAATTAAAGTGTCAACAGGCCCATACTCCTGGAGGCTCTAGGGCAGAATTCTTCCTTTCCTCTTCTAACTCTGGGGCCTGGGGGCTGCATTCCTTGGCTTGTAACCACATCAATTTCTGCCTCTGTCTTCATATCATCTTCTTTTCTGTGTGTCCTCAAATCTCCCTCTGCCTCTTTTCTATAAGGATACCTGTGATTGCATTTAGGGCTTATCCTTGTAAACTAAGCCCATCTTAATTTAATCCCATCCACAAGAACCCTGTTTCCATATAATTAACATTTACAAGGTCCAGGGATTAGGACCTATTTTGGGGAAGGTCATTAGTCAACTACTATACCTACTATTCTATATTTTTACTTTTGGTCAACCTCTAAGACCTTCACCTCCTTTGCACAAGGTCATTGGTAAAACATATAGCAACTAAGATACCAGCTCGGTGAAACATCACAGAGGTTGCCACATTTGGCATGACGGATATGGTCTCAGAGTCAGTGGCAAGGAAAAATAATCCTAGGTGCAAAATTGTGTAACTGTGAAATTGAGTTGAATTGATGAGCAATGGAGGACGGATCTTTCTTTGAAATTGGAGATATTACTGAAATTTTCAAATCCCAAAATATGTACAATGTAAATGCAATGTAAATGTACAACAGTTACTGGTCAAAAGCTCATGTTTACAAATTTATGTGTGTTTGTATTTCATTGAGGGCCAGCCACATAATTTGTGGGTTAGGGCTTTATGCAAAATAAAAGCATGTGCCCCCTTATTCAAAAAGCAGGACAGTTCTTCTCTTGACTTGTCACACTGTTCATTTGCTATTTCATGTCATTTTAATTAAAGAAAAATATAAATTATTGGTATGAATTTTACTGTTCATCTTTATATTATGTGATGCCAGTTTAAATGCAAGTGTAAGTACATTTAACTCACATGAGAAATCATCAAAATTACATAATTCTTACTTCATAGCTCATACATGCATATGTATTTTGTTCTTGCCAGAAGAGCAAAAACACTAGGTGAAACGAACTTACTGTTTTTTATTTCAGTTCTTGCTACACACACATTCTGCCAACACTCTCAAACTTTGGCTTACTGATGAGGAAGGAGATCTGAAAGGAAAAGTAACTATGAGTTGCTCTATCTTCCTTTTTCCTTCTATGTTGTCATTTTCAGTGTAAGTCATTGGCTAACGCAGGGAGTAAGAACACAAGCGAAGAAAGGGTATGATAGAGTTCTGTGGTTGTGTTTCTTAGAACATAATTGTCTTCTTTCTGCATCGGAAACAAGTTCTGGTTGTAATGGAAAGCGTGGCCCCTCGGGGCTGTCAGCACCCCTGCTTACTCCTGCCGAACTGCCACACATCACAGGTCCACTGCAAGCTCATGGGTCAGTGGGGCGGTAAGGAATGGCAGCAGACAATGCTTATGAGTACACCTCCACTGCTCATGCTCATGCTCCAGTGTCCCATCAGATTTCACTTGCAAACACAAAGTATAAAAGATGTTTAAGGATTGATGGTTCAGCTTAAGTTCTTTTATACCCTTCCAGCCCCAACATTTACTAATATCACTGTTAGTAACACACTGGAAATCCCTCAAGCTCTGGAGTGAGGCATACCTGATTTGGGATCTCTATTTTGTTGCATATCTTGTACGTGATTGGACAGTTTACTTAACACAAATGTAAAAATACAGATAATGATACCTAATTCATGGTGATAATGTGGAGATTAAGTACATAACATATAAAATGTCTAGGCCTAGGGGTCCCATAAAACAAGGAAGCACTCAAAATTGGAAACAATTTTTATTATGAAGAGGATGATTTACGTAAGTATACCTATGACCTGCTCCGTCAGTGTTCTTCCTGAGGAAACTCTGTTGACAAAATGGCATAGGATGAGTAAAGTTGAAAACCTAGGACTGATTCCTGTGTAATCTACATGAAGTTGGGTAAGTCACATTCAAGTTTCATATATGGGTTCCCTTTTTGTAAAAGACTAATAAAAATTATGTTTCTCATCAACTTACAGAGGTTTAATTAAGATAGTATATATAAAAGGGCTCTGTAAAATAACCATAAAATGTTAGTCACTACTCTAGCAGATGGCTACATTTGTTAAGTTGTGACAGATGAGGATCGTTTAATACAGATTGGAATTAAGAGAGAAACTTTGTTCACTTTTATTTTCAATATTTCTAAATTTCTTTGTTTTAGATGTGTCTCTTTCAAATATCACAGAGCTGAGATTTTCTTTGTGAACCAATCTGCAACTCTTATTTAATAGGCAGGTTAGTCCATTTACAGATGTTAGATTTAATTGTCATAATGTTTTATTTCATATGTTATGTTTTCATAGTATAAGAAAGCTTTTCCTTATGTGGTCATTTTCTTTACAGTTTTAACAGCTTTATAGATATACAATTTATATAATGTAAAATTTGTCCATTCTAAGTATGGAGTTTGATAAGTTTTAGTTTTTTGTATTTTGGGGACTTACTTTTTCCTGATATGTAGGGAAGAAGATTAGTATTTTTGCCCATGTGGTCAGTTTATAATTATAATCTTATGTAATAACCTTAATTATCTATTTCTTTAGATAATTACCAATTGTTCCCTGCTATGAGAAATAACATTAAAATGTTCCTCTTCCTCTCGTATTCTTTTCCTCTTCTTTACCACCCAACTTAACGATATTCTCTTTCTTGGTGTTTGTGTTTGTACTGATAGATATACTTATACTTCTGTTATTTGATTTGTCAGTTTTAAGAAATATTTTTGACTCTCAAGTATAGATGAGGTAATCAACAAACCTACTCTACTCTCCACCTTCATCCCTTTTTCCCCAATGAGTTTTATTGTTTGTGTCCTTCCTAGCTTCTCAAGACTTTAAACATTTAAATTGTGACCTGTCACTTTTTTTTCTCAGATTTCTTTTAGTCTCAACTTCATTTTTAAACATATTCAGTATTCACCCTGGTTCCTTTACCAAAATTTCCCAGTTATCATTTGGTGAATGCATTTCATTCATAGTTCCTATAGGGTTCATGGGAACAATATTCCCTGAAAAATACTTCATGAACAAGATGAATTGTATCACTTGAGTGGGGATAATATAAAACCATAAAGTATACTTCCCTTTGAATGAGAGAGTCTGTGACAAGACAAGAAAGACAGCTTTAACTTAATGTGTTACTGATTTCTGAAAATAAGATTTTCTGGGACAAATATCAGAGTATTATATTACTTTGGGGGCTCTACTCTCTAATAGCCTACGAACAAGCAACAAGTGAAACACAGTGGCCAGAAACTCAAAGAATAAGTTTACTGATTTTATTGAGTTGATAAGTCCAGAGGGGAAAAAAAGTACCAATAATTCTTTGCACAGAACTTTTCTTATCTGACCAAATAATGCTCATTTCTCATAGTCCAGGAGATTGTGTCCTAAGATCCTAGTGTGTTACTATCAATAAGAACAAACTGGATCTGCAGAGATAAGACATTCATTAACCCTCCCTACCCTAGTCCATTTAATAAGTAATGTTTGCTCTCTATAGTAAATATACTGGGAAATTATTTCTCTTTTTTTGAAGATTTTTTTATTTTCACTTAAGAGAGAGGGGAAGAAAGGAGAGAAACATCAATCTGAGAGAGAAATATCAATTGGTTGCCTTCTGCACATGTCCTGACTGGGGATCGAACCTGCAACCCAGGTATGTGTCCTGATGGGGAATTGAACTGGCAAACTTTTGGTGCACAGGACGACTCTCCAACCAACTGAGCCACACCAGCCAGGGATGGGAAATTCTCTTTTTAATCATAGATAATTTCTCTAAACCTACTAACAGAGAAGAATTAACATCCTTCCTGAAGATGAGAAAGCTACTTCCATATTATCAACAAAATGAAGAGGACAATTTTTTAGGTATCTTTTTTTACCTCCTCTGAGTATAAAAGTAATACACTTTCACTATAAAATTTATTGGCAAGTTTTGAAAAGTGTATCCAAAAAATCTAGATATAGCTAATACTAATATTTTATTGTCCTTCTTTGTAGATTTGTTCTTTGTACATAAATTAATAAATTCAGCAACATGGATCATTTCATACATGTTGCTTATAACCTATTTTCACTCAACCTTATCTCCTGGGTATCTTACCACATCACTAAGTAGTGTTCAAATTGTTTTTTAATGGCTGTATTTCACTGTAAATAGGTACCATAAATAAAAAAGTTTTTCCCTTTTATTTGGGCCTTTAAGTTTTGTTGTTGTTGTTGTTTTGTTGGCTATTTTAACAACACTACAATAAAGACTGTAGTACTGAAATAGTTGTGTGTCTCTCCAATGATTTCCTGAGTACAAATTCCTAGAAATTGGAGTTTCTTGGTCAAAGGGTATGATAATGATTTTAGGCTCTCTTTAAACTCCTACCCTTTCCAACAGTATGAATGGATCTGGAGACCATTATGCAAAGTGAAATAAGCCAGGCCATGAAAGAAAAATGTCATATGATCTCACAATAACCTAATCAACAAAACAAGCAAGCAAGCAAAATATAACCAGAGACATTGAAATTAAGAACAAACTCACAGTAACCAGAGGGGAGGGGGAAGAGGGTAATGAGGGGAAATGGGGAGAAGAGTTTTCAGAAACATGTGTAAAGGACACCTGGACAAAACCAAAGAGGAGTAGGATCAAGGATGGGGAGGGGTGATGGCTGGGTTGGGGGCAGTGGTGGGGGTAAAATGGAGACAACTGTACTTGAACAATTAAATTAAAAAATCAAAAAAAGGAAAAATAAAATAAACACATTGCCAAATTGTCTTCCAGAAATACTTTTCTCTCAGCAGTGTATGAAAGTAATGAGGCAAATGTACTGACTGTAAAAAAGATCTCATAAACTTAAGGAGAATATTTAATGTCATTACTGTTTTAGAAGATCTATTTCCAAGATTGTTATGGGCACATACTGATGGGAGCTCCCTGTGCAGCATTTATAGGCAACTGGTCGGTGGCTCACCCACTCACCTTAAAAATCCTTCTGCAGCCAGGTGCACCTATGTTGCCATCTGCCTGCTTCTTCCTTACTCCTTATCCTCTGACATTCACTCTTACACAAACCCGCCACTCTCTACTTCACTCAAAGATGTAGACAGGTCACACAGTATTTTATAATGATTTGTGCAAAGCACACAGCTGCAGCTACGTGTGTCTCCAGATTGAGCTCTTATGCTGGTAACCTCTGGACAGTTGGTAAACTGTCGTTATTTGCTGTAATAATATGTGACTATGGCTGAGGAAGGGAGGCCTCTGGCGGGAGGACTTCAGGAGGAATCCATGTGTACCCTTCAGCCTCTGGAAAATGTTTTTAAATAAGAATGGAAAAGGCAGATAAATGGTACATTTGGCTGGAAGGGGAGCACATAATCAAGGACCAGTTACTTGATTTCTCTAATCCTCAGTTTCTCTATTGTGTAATTAAAGAAAATTACCTTTCCTGGTTATTATAAAGAGGAGAGGTAGTCTATGTTCAGTACGTAGCACATAAGAACTATAGGAGCTACATAGGTACCTATAAGAGCTATATAGGCACTATTTTAAATTTATTTTTAATAAATTTATTTATTTTGGTATTTAGAGAGAGCAGAAGGGAGGGAGATAAAGAGGGGAAAAACATTGAAGTGAGAGAGAAACATCGATTGACTGCCTTCTGTATGTGCCCTGACTGGGGACTGAACCTGCAACCCCAGCATATGCTCTGACAAGGAATCAAACCAGTGACCTTTCACTTTGCGGGACAATGTCAAACCAACTGAGGCACACCAGCCAGGGTGATACTGTTTTAAATAATTATTATTAGTTGAGCGACCCTATAATATCCAGAAACCTAAGTGTAGAATCTAAATTAAGTTGAGCATCAGTTTTCAGAATTGAATTTCTGCTCATACTTTTGCCAACTTTATTTCACCAAATCTAAGATGCCAACTATTACGAGAAGTTGCACGGATTACTAAGAAAGAAAAAACTACAGTTAAATGATGACACAAGGCTTTCTTATCATTGACTATATGTGGCATCTAATTTCAGAGATGTTTAAATGGGAAAATGCACCTTGGAATCAGTGAGTAATGGTTCACTATGCTTCAACAGATAAGCTCTGTGACTTTTGAACTCTCACTGGGGCAGGAAGCAGGGTAAGGAGATGGGCATAGGCAGGTGAGAAGCCTCTGAAAATACAGCCAGGACAAGAGGGTAGGAGCCAAAATGACTGGGTACCTTTTAATCCTTTGCATGTACATGAATGTGACTGAGCATAGGTTGAATATACACAAGTTACTTATACACAAGCCAAATTTCCTAGGGACATACCTCTGAGAAGGCTGTGTGCTCAGAGATGGAAGCAAGAGTCTATCAGACAACTTCTGGAGATTATTAAGAGATCAGAACATTTTGTCTTAAACTTCCTAGCTCTTAAAGAATCCTACAGGGTCTCTAAACTTTTAAAATGTGTCTTATGTAATTTTCAGGGTGACCCGAAGAAATACAGATTTTACACCACAGTGCAAAAAGAAAATATTCTGAGGAGAATTAATTCTTTGGTTCAAAAATATTTACTGAGACTTCCAGCCAAGATGGAGGCATAGGTAGACACACTGTGCCCCCTTGCACAACCAAAAGAAGGACAAAAACAAATTTAAAAAGAAAAAACAACCGAACTGACAGAAAATTGAACTGTATGGAAGTCTGACAACCAAGGAGTTAAAGAAGAAACATTCATCCAGACCGGTAGGAGGGGCAGAGAGGACTTGAGGAAGAAGAGAGTCCCAAAGAAGCTGGACCCAAGGAGGAACACACCAAGGCACATCATAATTGCATTACGCAAGATTAAAGACAAGGAGAGAATGTCAAAAGCAGCAAGAGAAAAGGAGAGAGTTACTTACAAAGGAGTGCCTGTAAGACTATCAGCTGATTTCTCAAAAGAAACCTTGTAGGCAACAAGGGGCTGGAAAGAAGTATTCCAAGTCATGAAAGGCAAGGACCTACATCCAAGATTACTCTACCCAGAAAAGCTTTCATTTAGAATGGAAGGGCAGATAAAGTGCTTCCCAGATAAGGTCAAGTTCAAGGAGTTCATCATCACCAAGCCCTCATTATATGAAATGTTAAAGGGACTTGTCTAAGAAATAGAAGAAGATCAAAAAATATGAACAGTAAAATGACAACAAACTCACAGTTATTAACAACCCAACCTAAAACAAAAACAAAAACAAACTAAGCAAACAACTAGAACAGGAACCCCACAGAAATGGAGATCACATGGAGGGTTATCAATGAGGGAGTGGGTAGGGAGAGAGGGGGAAAAGGTATGGAGAATAAGAAGCATAAATGGTAGGTAGAAGACATACAGGGGAAGGTTAAGAACAGTATAGGAAATGTAGAAGCCAAAGAACTTACATATATGACCCATGGACATGAACTAAAGGGAGGGGGAATATGGGTAGGATGGGGTGTGCAGGGCACAGGGAAATAAAGTGGGGGGGGGAATTGGACAACTGTAATAGCATAATCAATAAAACATATTTAAAAAATCCAAAAAAATATTTATTGAGCATAAGGGGGTTAAATGGCAATGGAAAACACTATATATATATAGTTTTTATAATATAGTATATATAGTATTTATAGTATTTATATTTGTTTTATATATATATAAAATAAATGAAAAGAAAATATTTACTTTCAAACAAAATAATAGATACTGAGCATCTATTATGAGTCATATTTAAAATGAGAAGCCCTTCCTCTCATAAAATTTAGTCTTGTGGGACAGGCTTTGCATACTAAACAATAACTTTTCTGTCTTCTGAGTGGCATATGAAGAGGAAGCTGAGACTTGGCTGAGTGACTGAGCTGATTGAAGCATTGACCTGTACACCATTAGGCTGTGGGTGCCATCCCCGGTCACGGCATGTAGAGGAGGCAATCGATGTTCACACATCTCTTTCTCTCTATCTCTCTATCTCTATCTCTGTCTCTTCCTTTCCCTCCCTCACTCTCTAAAATCAATAAACATATCATCAGGTGAGAATACAAAACAAACAAGCAAGCAAAGTATAATCAGAGACATTGAAATTAAGAACAAACAGAGAGTAACCAGAGGGGTGATGGGAGGGGATAATTGGGGGAAAAGGGTGAAGGGTTTGTTCCTGCACCCATAAAGGACACATGGACAAAACCAAGGGCAGGTGGAATCAGGGGAGGGAGGTGGGGGAAGCAGAAAACTGTACTTGAACAACAATAAAATTTAAAATTATTTAAACAAAAGAAGAAGAGGAAGCTAAGCAAGATGCTACATATCAGATGGGACCTTAAGAGCCTGGGCCCCAAAACTATTTCTACCACTTACTGGCTTTAGGGTCTTGGACACCCAGTTTTGTGGTGGTCTCTGTGCCTCAGTTCCTGCATCTGTAAAGTGGGGCTTAAGATAATACTTATGCCTTAGAATTATTGTGAGGACTCAATAAGTTACTAAATATTTAGACATTATAAGTATTTATTAAATGTTCATTATCATAAGTTAGAAGGGTTTATCCAAAATTTCTTCCCAAATATTAAAATTCAAGAGTATAGGAGAGTGAAAATTCTTTCTCCCACTTCTATTCCTCAGCTACCCACTTCTTCCAACATCCAAATTGTCTTCAGAGAAAATTTAGGTATGTACAAGCCAATGGTAGCACATATATAATAGGGAGCACACTATGAACACCATTCCACGTCTTGTTTTTTTAGACTTAAAAGTTCATCTTAGCTATTTTTTCCCCAAAATAGTACACAAAAAAGTGTACCCATTATTTTTTGATGGTGTTGAATTTTTTCTGTTTATGTATATTTGAATCATAAATTACCTTACAATCTCCTTTTAAAAAGTGCCTTTTTAAAAATAATAAAACATTTTCTTTCAAAATAGAAGTACTGGAGACGTAAGATGGCAGCGAGATAGGTGGGAGCAGAGCCCACTTCCCCTTGCACACGGGTGAAACACATAGCTGATCTACTGAGGAACAGAGTGAACAGCCAACAGTACTCCAGCATATATGAAGATAGGAGACCAAAAATTGTAGAGGACATTGAAAAAACAGATGGTAAGGAGAATGCTTCAGGACAATAAGGTCCCTGGGACCAGCTCAGGGACCAGGACATCTGCAGCCCCAGGCCTGGAGCCCTCTGGGTCTGCCACAGGGTTCTTGGGAGAGAGCTGGGTCAACAGCTCCCTTCCCGGCCAAACAAGGTTTGAGCAGCACCAGGAGAGACCTGGTTGCTTGAAGTTGCAGAGGGGGAAAAAGAACTAAGTGGCAAACACACAGGGGCTGTGAGCACCCACAGAGTCTGTGGACGCTGGCTGGGGACAGCTGAGAGTTGGGCCATGATGGCCCTTGACCCGGATAGTCCTGGGTCTGGTTGGAGGATGGGGGCTGAGAGGCCGGACCTCTGTATGGAGTGGCAGGCTTGAGCAGGAGGAATTAAAAAAAAAAAAAAAGTGAAAAAAGAGGCATTTGGTGGCTGTTTGGAAAATTTTCCTGCAGCAGCCACTCTGGCCTCCTCCCCACCCAGGCACGTGGTGATCCCGAGGTGGGGTGGAAGATCCTGCACACACTCCCATAGCCCTGGGAAGAGTGCATGCCCGAATCTGAGGGACCAGAGGTGACCTGGTTTAGCATGCACGCCCCCAGCCCCAGGGAGAGTAGGCACCGTGGAAGGCCCGGCACCCACACTCCAAGCCCCAGGAAGAGGCCTCCGAGCCCACATCTGTAGCCCAGGGGAGAGTGCATGCCTGAACCTGTGGGACCAGAAGCTGCTGGGGAACTGGGCTGCAGGCTGACTGAGTGCCTATTAGTAAGGGAGAAAAGCGAAACCAATCACCCCTCAGCCTGCTGCAGCCAGAGAGACCAGCAAAACTGGCTTGACCAGCTTGAAGCCAGCAGGAGGCTTTTTTTTCCCCTTAAAGTAATTCTTCATTATTCATTTTATTTTATATTTTTATCTTTTAACGCCTTCTTCCTCTCTTTCCTTCTGTCTTGTTTTATTCTTTCTTCATTTCTTTCCCTTTTTATCTCTTCTTACTTCCTTTTTTAAAATTTTTTAATGCCCACAAGTGAGACAAAGAAACCTGGAACTGTGAAAAGACCAGAGTTGGACCTAAAGAGGGGGCATCCCAACAGCTGAGACAGTGAGACAAATTTCACTTTGCTACTACAGACAACTTGAAAGTTATTGCATATTTGTATTATTTTTTCATAATTCTTACATCTTTTATTTTAATAGTATTTTTGTATTCCTCATCTTTCTGTTTACTCTTCTTTGCTTGGCTGGAAAAATTGTATCATTTGACAGGTTTCCCCTGTTCTCTCTTTCATAGTGTATTCCTAATATACTGTCCTTCACTTCACTCGTGTTCCATTAGTATACGACTCTCGGTCCTATACTCCCTATTCTTGTTATCCAGATCACATAGATTCTGTCATGTGATTGTTGCTCTATTATTATTGTAAATAATAGCTGTTCCATACAATTGTAAATACTACACAGCACCCCTCCCAGATCGTAGCCCACTTCACAGTTTCCTGAACTCTATTACTGTTGTGGTTAACTCTACTCTCTCACACACTACACCTATTTTCTATCCTTTACTTTCACTTTTCCCCATAATCTGACCTCCCACAAGCTCACTGCTTTCTAGATCCAAATCACAATTCTTTCCTTTCCAACAAGAGTCTTATCTTTTTTCCACCCTTCCTAAAAAGTGGCTAATTGGGTAGAATATCATGTTTAACACTATACATAGCCAAAGGATCTCCTGTCTCTTCTCTACAGGCTGGTACTGTAAATATCATAGAATACACTCTTGCTGTCTTAAACCATTTTGCCTCCCCACTCTCCCCTGGCTATTATCAGATTGTTCTTAATTTCAATTTCTCTGGTTATAGTTCGCTTGCTTTTTTTCTTTTGTTGATTATGTTCCACTTAAAGGTGAGATCATATGGTATTTGTCTTTCAATGCCTGGCTTATTTCACTTAGCATAATCCTCTCCAGTTCCATCCATGCTGTTGGAAAGGGTAGAAGCTCCTTCTTTCTCCCTGCTGCATAGAATTCCATTATATAAATGTACCATAGTTTTTTGATTCATTCATTTACTGATGGGCATCTAGGTTGCTTCCAGCACTTGGCTATTGTAAATTGTGCTGCTGTGAACATTGGGGTGCATAGGTTCTTTTGGATTGGTGTTTCAGGGCTCTTAGGATATAATCCCAGCAGTGGAATTGCTGGGTCAAAAAGCAGATCCATTTTTAGTTTTCTGAGGAAATTCTATACTGTTTTCCACAGTGGCTGCACCAGTCTGCATTCCCACCAACAGTGCACTAGGGTTCGTTCCTTCTTCTCCACATCCTCTCCAACCTTTGTTTGTTGATTTGTTTATGATGGCCATTCTGACCAGTGTGAAGTGGTATCTCATTGTGGTTTTAATTGTATCTCTCTGATGGCTAGCAATGCTGAGAATCTTTTCATATGTCTCTGGGCCCTCTCTGTGTCCTCCTTGGAGAAGTGTCTGTTCAAGTCTTTTGCCCATTTTTTAATTGGGTTTTTGGTGTTCCTAGAGTGAAGTCATGTAGTTCTTTATATTTTTTAGAGATCAAGCCCTTGTCTGAGGTGTCATTGGCAAATATGTTTTCCTATGTGGTTGGCTCTCTTTTCATTTTAATGCTGTTTTCTTTAGCCATGCAGAAGCTTTTTAATTTGATGAGGTCCCATTTACTTATTCTTTCCTTTATGTCCCTTGCTTTAAGGAACATATCAGTGAAGATGTTGCTGCGTGGAATGTCTGGTATTTTCTTAACGTTCTCCTCTGGTTCTTTTGTGGTGTCATGACTTATATTTAAGTCTTTTATCCACTTTGAATTTATTTTTGTGTATGGTGTAAGTTGGTGCTTGAGTTTCATTTTTTTACATGCAGCTGTCCAGTTCTCCCAACACCATTTATTGAAGTGGCTATTTTTACTCCATTTTATGCTTCTTGCCCCTTTGTCAAATATTAACTGACCATAGAGACTTGGGTTTCTTTCTGGGTTCTCTCTTCTGTTCAATTGGTTCATATGTCTGTTCTTATGTTAGTATCAGGCTGTTTTGATTACACTGGCCTTGTAATACAGTTTGATATCAGGTATTGTGATCCCTCCTACTTTGCTCTTCTTTCTCAAAATTGCTGCAGCTAGTCAGGGTCATTTATGGTTCCATATAAATTTCTGAAATGTTTGTTCTATATCTGTGAAATATGTTATGGGTACTTTAATAGGGATTGCATTGAATCTATAAATTGCTTTGGGTAGTATGGAAATTTTGATGATGTTAATTCTAATCCATGAGCATGATACATGCTTCTGTTTGTTTGTGTCTTCCTTAATTTCTTTCTTCAAAGTTGTGAGATAATTCAACAATTATTGTTGAATATTTCAATATCCTACTCTCAATCACTTGTAGAAGAAAGTGAAGATATAGAAGATCTGAGTAACATTGTCAACCAATTAAATTTAATTGACATCTAAATAACACATAACAAAAGCAGAATATCAATACTTTTCAAGGGCACAGGGAATACAATATACTAAAATGTATGGGATGCAGGTAGAGCATTTCTTAGAGGAATATTTGTACTTGTGAATTGCTATATTAAAAAATTGAAAAGATTTCAAATCAATAAACACATACCTTAAGAAACTGGAAACAAAAGAAGAAACTGAGTCCAAAGTAAGAGGAAGGAAGGAAATAATAAAAACTACAGTGGAAAAAAATAAAGAATAGAAAACAATAGAGAAAATAAGTAAAACCAAAAGTTACTTATTTAAAAAAAACTAACAAAGTTGACAAATCTTTAGTGAGATCAAGAAGAGAGAAACTCACATTACTAAGATCAAGAATAAAAGAGAGAGCATCACTATTGACCTTACAGAAATTAGCAAGATTATATAGAAACAATATAAGCAGTTTTATGACAACCAATTTGATAATATCAATGAGAAGGACAAATTCCTAGAAAGACTCAAACTGCTCCAACTGATTCAAGAAGAAATAAAAAGTCTGAATAGGCCTTTAACAAATTAAGTGGTTGAATTAGTACATCAAAACTTCCCCCAAAGAAAAGCCTAAGCCTTGATGACCTCATGGGTAAATTCCACCAAACACTTAAAGAGAAGTATTAATGCCAAACCTTTATAAACTCTTTGACAAAATGGATGAGGAGGAAACACTTCACAACTCATTGCATGAGGCTAACATTTTCCTTATACAAATCTAAAAACATTGCAAGAAAAGGTCAACATGCCTTATGCATAGAAGCAATTTCTCAACAACATACTAATACACTGAATCTAGCAATATATGAAAAATATCATACACAATAACTAAGTGGGACTTATCAAAAACTATAAGATTTAACTATAAAAATCAACATAACATACCATACTGATAGATTAAAGGAAAAAAGCAAATGATCATTCCAATAGACCCAGAAAAAGCATTCGACAAAATCTAACACCTAATCATGTTAAAAACACTCAACAACCTAGAAATAGAAGGGAACTCCTTTAATTTGATAAAGGCTACCTTTCTCCTAAGATCAAAAACAAGGCAAGAATGTCTGCTGTAGACAGATCTACTGAACCTTGTATCCAGCAATTCCATTACTAGGTAAATCACAAGGGAATTGAAAACACAAAAACTTGTGCACAAATATTCATAGTAGCATTATTTACAATTGACCAAAAGTGAAACAACGCAAGTGTTCATCACCTGATTAAAAAGAAACAAAATGTGGTCTATCTACATTACTCAGCTATAAAAAGTAGTGCTATATACCACTGAGGAAAGAAGTCAAGGAAGACACAAACAAATGGAAACATATACCATGTTCATGGATTGGGAGAATTAATATCATTAAAATGTCCATACTACCCAAAGAAATTTACACATTCAACGCAATACCTATTAAAGTACCAATGGCTTATTTCACAGACATAGAACAAACACTTCAAAAATTTATATGGAACCATAAACAACCCCGAATAGCTGCTGCAATTTTGAGAAAAAAGAGTAAAGTAGGAGGGATCACAATACCTGGCACTAAACTATACTACAAGGCCACTGTAATCAAAACAGCCTGGTACTGGCATAAAAACAGGCACATGGACCAATGGAACAGAACAGAGAACCCAGAAATAAACCCAAGTCTCTATGGTCAATTGATATTTGACAAAGGAGGCAGCAACATAAAATGGAGTAAAAATAGCCTCTCCAACAAATGGTGTTGGGAGAACTGGACAGCTACGGGCAAAAAAATGAAATAAAACACCAACTAACACCTTATACAAAAATAAACTCAAGGTGGATAAAAGACTTAATATAAACCATGACACCATTAAAGTAGTAGAGGAGAACATAGGTAGGAAAATTTCAGATATATCACGCAAAACTTTTTTACAGACATGTCCCCTAGAGCAAGGGACATAAAGGAAAGAATAAACAAATGGGACCTCATCAAAATAAAAAGCTTCTGCACAGCTAAAGAAAACAGTATCAAAATAAAAAGAGAATCAACTGTATTTGCCAATGATACCTCAGACAAGGGCTTAATCTCCAAAATATATAAAGAACTTACACGATTCCACTCTAAGAAGACAAGCAACCCAATTAAAAAATGGGCAAAGGACTTGAACAGA